>JAGSMT010000386.1:0-164615 GCA_029286875.1 Lamproptera curius
TTACTATAATTTGCAAGTAAATCTGTTAATGTCAGACATTAAAGCGTTTAGAAACAAGCGAAAATTTGCTAAAAGTTGAAATATATCCGCTTGCAAATTAAGGCCCTGAATGCAATACGTCTTTTAGAAATAAACTGTTTTGGCCTTTCGCGATTGCGTGTAAGACAAGTCTAATCTTTGTACTATTTTTATTATTCCGAATAATAGCGTGATGCGGTACGAAATAACCTTCCTCAGAATCCTTTGACTAATTTTCTGAAATATATCCTTGAGCGAGGTATTATTTTAGAACATTTTTGTAACCTTCTCTTGTATTGTTATTTTTAAGTCTGCATTCTAATAGCAATTACCTACGAAGTGCATCAGCACGCGAATTTCCCAACTCCCCGAATGAATGCGTTTTATAAAAGCAAATATTCTTTCACATTCCTCCTCCTGAGGACTTAAAAATATTCGTCGCGTCTCTTCACGTTCAAAAAATTTACGAAGCGTTTGATCTAATGAATCTTCATTGCGAATTAAAAAAGAGCTATTTTCTATTCCCAAAGAGTTATGTACCATAAGATTATCCAAAAAATTATATTTTTGACAGCAGTAGGTACTTTACCCATTAGTATATAATGAAATATTTTCATTTTGCGACTGAGTGACGCAATAAGAATTATTATCAAAATGCAAAAACGTACGATGATGTTTGTCACAAGTTCTACAATTTTATAACGATTTACAATTATGAACAGTATGTACTTAAGTAGGCAATTCACACACATGCGGACATGGATCTAAATAAAGAAAACGTATTTAAATAAACGTGGTCATTTTTCTTACATAGGACACAATTGCCTTTACTATTGGAATGAACAATATCGCGCGATATGAAGGCATTGTGTACTTGTTGTTTCGGTTGCGAGCGCAATGCGTCCGGCGGAACACTATTATGCGGCCGATGATGACGGCTTGCGTAAGGCGTAGTATTTAAACGGGTCGAGTTATAATAAGTTCACTGATTTTTCAAAAAAAAAATTATTGAAATCGAATGAAATTAGCGAAACTATCAAAAGGGGGTATATCTTCTTTGCGCGATTCCATTTCAAAAGTGTTAATAATGCTAAAAATAAATTTCCTTAATGCAATAAGTACAAACATAAAATCTGCCAGGTTATTCATTTTTAAGTTTTTTAATGCGCCAACAGCTGACACATAGATATCTAAAAAACTAGTAAAAGTATTAGCGGAAGCGGTTCCCAACATTTTAAAATTTAACAACAGATCGAAGTATGTTGACGCTAAGGAACGCGTGTCCTCATAGCGGTCAACTAGCGAGATCCAAATCAAGGAATAATTTTCTGGACATGGTGTATTACACTACAAACGTTTCTAATGTTTTTGCTGGTTAATACCAGATTAGAAGCGTTTTCAGTTAGTTTGCCTAAAAGGTAATACAATTTGTCGTCATTGCTTAGCGAGTCGTTGTTATGCAAGTTAGATTTAAAACTTATGTGGAATAAGGGCCATTGTCGGATGTCACCGTCAAACGATGCAATTTGAATTGGCGGTAATTGAGATGGCGCGTGCGACAATTGTTTATCCTTTGAAGTGGGTTGTGGTTCATTGCACAATGAAATAATGCGTAAACGAATATATTTATTAAAAATCGGAAAGAATACAGTAAACTATTTTAGCGATTGGATCGACGGTGATTAATAAAGCGTTATAATTATACTAAATTGATTTCTGATATCTTCTAACGTTTGAACACTGAGAAATATTTCTTTTCTTTCAAGTTCAAGAACAAGATGACATGCATTACTCAAAAACCTTAGCCAGCAGTGAAAAGTATGAGTATAATCTAGAGTGTTGAATGCCGTAGAAGAGATACATGCGTTTATTATGCTTTAATATTTTGGTTTTAAAGTTGGAAAGGAAGGATTAAAATTTGTGGATAAAATGAAATACGTTATAAAAACTTGTATGATTTCGTTTATCATTTATTAAATAGAGACATAATAAAACAGTAAAACATATTAACTGTACGATTTCAAAACTTTGCCAATTTACACAAATCAAAACTGCAACAACGAAAAACAGTTCATCGCCAGCAGCGGACCCGTCCGCATGTGTTCGCCGCAGTCTCCTAAGCCAACAGCTTCCTTCATTGTCCGCTTCCGTGAAGTCGTCGCGCTGAACCATCTATGTTTTTGAGTATATCTGCGCTCATAAAACCTTTTATCGCACCGCTGATGTCAGTGCGGTTGCGATTTATTGCGCTACTTCAAGCGTTCGGCTTGCGCTCGACTGTGTTATGCAACTCGTTGCTTAACACAATTTTGTCAGCCGCTTGACGAAGCTATCTTATTTCTCGGCTGAACTAGTTATTTTTACAACTATACTAGGCCTGTTGAACCTTTTAATATTTGTTTCTTGTTAAAGAAACCAGAACCAGCCACGACACACCTCCTTGCCGATGCCTCCCTGGCGGGCAGGCAAGCGCTGGGACTCACCGATTACGTTGGGTGAAGCAACCTATGCTTCGTCAATCGTACGCGCGACCTAACCGGTACAATAGTCGACCGAGAGCTAAAAGATCACTTTGGTCCTAACACCAAAGCGATCAGTGAGAAGCTCGGTCACAAACTGTATCTTAAGTTCACATTTTGATCGCGGAGCATTGCCCAACCGCTCCTTCCCCTGCCTTAAAACCTGGACCGACTGAGCCATTCCCTACGGATGATAACGACGAAAACTATGTCGACATCAGCATCCGCATGGAATCGGATATGGACGTCAAGGCGTTATCCAATCCAAAATCTGACGACGGATTCAAAACCGTCAAATTAAAGAGGAAGCGCAAGATCCGCACCCCTCCACCTGCACACGTCCTTCCCGTCGAGGCTGCAAAGCCTGACATACCTACCACCTGCCCCCAATAGGCCACCAAACCGTCGACCTCCTAGATGGCAAAACCCACCCCGTCCATTCATCCCACCGACTCTAGGCACTCCCCGTCCCCCCGCCTTACCCAGGGAATTGCCCCCCGCCAATTTACTGCCGCGAAAAGGAGAAATGGGTCGAGATTCGCTCGGCCCTGTCAAATAATACAAAATTTGAGGCCTTTGATAGGAATCAGGGAATCAAATTTCAGTAAGCCACACCCAACGAGTTTCAGAAGGTGACTTTTTTCTTTATGAATAAGGAGCACCAATATCATACATTCGCGTTCCCAGATGATGGCGTACTAAGGACAATGGTCAAAGGACTGCCTAAGGAGATCCCTTGCTCTGACATAGCAACTGCTATAAAAGAATAAAATATTCCCGCCTTTTCGGTGCAACGTATGTACCACCCACGCATTAAACGCCCTTACGGTATGGTGCTGGTTACGCTAGACCGCTCAAAGGAAGGAAAGCGCATTTATGATATCGATCAACTGTGTGAGATCAGCCGTATCCCTTTTGCGCGGCCGCATTCCAATGGTCTCCCAGGCCAGTGTCATAACTGTCAGTTATTCGGTCACGTCTCGCGGAACTGTTGCGTTAAATACCTCGGGGATCACGGTACTGTCGATTGTCCCAGACCCAAAGACAAAGAAGTCCTCGACTTTTACGAGCCCCCCGCGTGCGTGAACTGCCGCAATCCCGGCCACACGGCCAACTACTTTGGCTGCCCTAAGGCGCTAAAACGCAGAGTTCCTGCAATCCCTAGGGAAGCTTCTTCCAGGCGACCACCACCCAACCCATCCTCTAGCACCGCATTCCGCCCCTCCGTCCTTCTAATGCTTGGCAATTCCATCCGTGTGCAACAGCCGGCGCTAGCTGTCTTTGGGTCTGGGACAATCGACAGTACCGTGATCCCCGAGATATTTAACGCAACAGTTCCGCGAGACGTGACCGAATAAGCATGGGACCAGCGTGCCATGGCCTTAAACCCCCTTGGAGAGAGCGTGTATTGGATGGCTTTTGTCCAGCAGTTGGCTAAAGCAGGATTATTTCAATATCTCCCTCCGTATCCAACACTCTATCATCATTTATCGTCGTATTTCCCTGTACACTCCATATACTACTGCACCACACTCACGTCAACACAAAGTAATACACACAATCACCACACAAATTCATCAACTATTTCTCACACTTTACATTTTGGCTTCCTTTTCACTATGTTTTTAATATCAGATACTAAATAGAAACAGGCTATAATATTCATCATCATCATCATCGTTGAGACGCCGCAGGATTTTATGACGAATTTTTCCAGTGAGAGAAATTAAGAAATGTACTCTTTTGAGCAAAAATAAAGTTAGTTATTTGTTTGAACTCGATAAATAAAATCGCTGTACAACTGACAAAAAATTGTGTTTGACTGTCAATTTAATAATCTTACATAAAAGAATCAAACTTTTTGGTTGCAATTAAATTATCCAAGATCATAAAAGGTATCAAAAATTTTAATAATGACTTCGATGAAGCAATTACGTATTTATTCATCTGTTCTACCGTTTGTTTTATCCTGTCAACTTAAAATCTATATAAACCACATGATATGATACTTAAAGCCGTTATAATGTACGAGCATGACCTCATTGCTAGATGAAGGCCGGAGTCAGCGACATATGGCTAGGACAGTCGGAGTGTCACTAAAGAACCATCACTATCGAGAGAATGGATCCAACGGCCACAGACCAGGGAATGGCAGACCGCGCTGCTGCACAGCACGGGAAGACCGATATTCGGCTTACATAATGCTCCAAAATCACTTTTTAACGGGAACTGCCATCGCTTTCCACTTCAGAATTGTTGTATTGAAGTAAGCAACCCAAATGGAATGAACATGACTTGCGAAACCTAAATGGAAACCGTTTAGACCCGCAAACGGCCCAACGTTGGGACGAAGTCATCGCGTTTCGGACAACGATTGGCACAAGTATACCCCCCCTTTAGTCACGTCTAAAGAGCTCAAACTTGCGCCGGTAGATGAATGGGAGAATATTAATACAATGAAAATAGAAATGAACTATCCACGTTTACGTAAGATATCCTTCTTCGTTTAAGTTTATAATTTCCACAAACCAAAATATATTTTGGCATACTCGTGTTTATGAAATTAAATTAATTTATGTAAAATGGGCTTGTGTGTAAGACCGTAACAATACCTGTATATTTTGATTATGAACCTTATAACGAGAGTTTTATAGTTAAACATTATATAATTACTTACTGAACAAGAGAAAATCTAAGGTTGGCGGGTAGAAAATGCCTAAGGCATTAAGGCCGCCTTTTGTACTTTAATTGTGCAAATAAGTATAAATAAATAAGAAAAATTAATTTAAGTTGGACCGATATGTGTAGGGTAACATTTCCTAGTTTTCTCTGAACCGCGATTCGAATGAAACGTGTCATTTTTCAATTTTGTCTGCGTTTCGACTTCATTGAGAGTTTTTAAACATTTTGTAATAACTAAAACAAAGTGCGTTACACATTAACTTATATTTCGAAGGCGTTGCACACTTTTTTAGTGGAGGACTTTTTTAAAGTAAGTTTTTTTTTTGAGTATTCTGAGCGACTGTTGACAAATAACTATGATAGAGCAGCCGAAAATCAATAAAATTTAAAAAAAAAAGTTTCTAAGGTAATAAGAACTTAAGGGAGATTTCTCATAACCATGGCTGGAAATTATTATTTTTTCACCATAAACTTGAAAGATTGATAGTGGTAGGCATATAACTAATAATAAAAAAAATATTTTCGTTGTTTGCTGTTTATTTGGAACATTTTTGTAATGAACGTTCCCTCGAGACAAGCGAGATACGATTACCGAAAACAAGAAAATACACTTTCCACCCCAAGACGAGATATGTTACATCTGGTGTAACAAATAATTTCGCTGGCAAACTTCAAACCGGAATGTTGTAGTGTTTACACATTGCTGATTCGCCGCAGAAACAGGTGCGCCACTTGAAAAAAGGGACCTGCCTCCTATGAACACTCTCTTCTTCTTGTCGTAGTCAATTGTCGTGCCCTAGAGAGTTAGACAGACAGATGTTACATTTGTTGACGTCTTTATTTAGTCAGTATTAATCATCCACAAAGTAACGGTTAGAGAATATTCATCATTTTTAGATTTTAGATTTAAGTATATTTAGAGAGATAAAATAAAGTACTAAAGAAAAGTTTATCAGACGCGTGCTATGTTGACGGTTCTCGTAAGTAATGTCATTGACCCGAATCTGTTTTTATATTTTAAATCTACTAAATTATAGGCGTAGGTAATTAAAAAAAAACACAAAAATAAGCTTGGTTCTTTCTTCAAAGTAGAAACGAGTTGTATAAAAATAATGTTACGATAATGATGTACGTAACGGAAAGGAAGGCAATATCATTATTCCTGATATATTTTCATGCTATTTTAAGAAATAAACGTGAGGGACAAACACTAACGTACAGTTGCAGGACGAATCAGTTCGAATTGGCTGACGGTATTGATCAAGTGCACTAAAATGTTGACCATACCATTTTTTTCTTTTTTATGGCCTACGCAGGCAGGCGAGCAGACGAGCAGTCGAGCCACTTGACGGGAAGTGACCACCGACGCCCATAGACATTGGCAATACCAGTGTTATGGCCAACGCGCTGCCTACCGTGAGTCATAGGGTGTTAAGTCTCGTTTACCCAGTAAATACGCTGGCTACGGTGCCCTGCAAACCGGAACACAGCAGTGTTTTCACACTACTGCTTTGCGGCAGAAATAGGCACCGCGGTGGGGTACCACCGCGGTGCCTATTGCCAGACGGTCTCCTGTAAAAAGGGGACCTACCACCGGTAGATCATCGACTCATAATCCTAATCAATCACAAAACAACGCTAACAAAAACCCACGACCTCTGGTTTGTAAAAGCAAGAGACCATACCACTAGGCAAGATAATACCGAAGGCTAAATAATACAAAATTATTTTATTATAATGCCAAAATTTTTGAAATCTTAACAAATAAACACTTTCTATAAATAAACGTTACGATGCGTATCAGATATTGCTTTTTAACAGAGTGAAATCATATTTTAATACATAATGATGATACAAGAAGTGTTACTTCATGAATATAATAAGTACCGTTAAAATAATATTTTATTGCTTGATGAGTTGGCCGATGGGCTAATAAGGATCTAGAGTGGAGGCCACGTTTAGGAAAACGCAGTGGCAGTCGACCCCTGACCTGGTGGGTGCGGTAGCCGGTTCAAATTGGCCGCGAGTAGCAGGGGATCGGCCGTCTCAGCGTTCACTGAAAAAGGCCTATGTCCAGTAGTGGACTGTTAGGACGTGATAATGATGATGATGATGGTAATCCATACCAATATTACAGATGCAAAAGTAACTCTGACTGTACGTCTATCTGTCCGTCTGTCTGTCCGTCTGTCTGTCCGTCGTTACTGTCCGAAACATTGAACTGATTTTGATGAAATTTTGTACATAGATTCCTTGACATAGATTCCAAGAAAAGACATGGCTGTTAATTTTCGTGATAAAAGTGGTCAAAGGGGTGAAATAGGGGATAAATATTAACATGGAAATTGTCTCTGTTAAACATAAAACTATAGATATTATGTGTCTAGATACTGAAAACGATCCATGAGAAGAGTTTTTCTAGCAATTTTATATTTTCAAACAGTACCAGGATGTCCTAGGGGTTGATATAGGGATGAAAGTCGATATGGCAATTTGTCATCGCCAAAGCAAAAGCCATAAAACTTTATTTCTATTCAATGGCAAATAAAATAAAATCTGCTATTCAACGCGGACGAAGTCGCGGGTAACGATAGTATAGAAAATAAGAAATGTCACAAAAATTTACGTAAAATACGCATAATGAAATATATAAGAAGGTAACTTTTTACTTAAATAATGTTTGAAAACACACAAACAAAATAAACTGTAAGCAATTCTGGGAACATTCTAAGTCATCAAAAAAACAAATTATTTTCCTGTAGCCGTGTTACTCCAATTTATCAAAAATGTAACAGATATGCTCGGGGAAATACAATTTCAAATAAATTTATTTATTCTTGGTATATCTTTATAAGCTATCGTGGGTAATTATCATTTACACTCTTAAACAAATGTCTCTTTTCATGTGCAATAACGCATATTTGGCATACGTATAGTACCGGAATGGAATTAGCCTCAACATACTGCCTTGCATATCTAGTTGTGTGAGAAGAACATGATATGAAACTATTAATTTAATTCTTTTTTTAATCACTATGCAATGCAGTCCGTTGCTGATGTAGGAGGAAATAGTAAACTGAGGTTTAATGACGATTATAACAAGTTGCGGCGTTATACATTTCATGTTTTTGCGTGCTTTTCACACTCGCGTCATATGAGTAAGTGGGGTAGTTTCGTCAATTGACGGCCACGGTTCAAAACGACGGAAATTAAAAATGTGAAATAAACGCTATAAAATCCGTAAAGTCATTTTATTTGATAATGTATAGTATTCGCGTAAACAAAAGAAATAATTAATAGTAATTTAGTTTTGCAAAAAGCATAAATAATTAAGAACGAATATTATTCAAATCAAGCGGCCTCCGTAGTCTAGTGGTAAGCGCGTGTGCTTTAAAAACTGATGGTCTTCGGATGGGCATGCATAAGGTCGGTCCACCCACCAACCCACATTGGATAAGCGTCCAGCGTGGTGGGATGCGGTCCAAGAACCTTCTAATGGAGAAGGGGAGACCTACTGATGACTGACACAGGCTATGGTGATAAATACTCAAATGCCCCTTGACTACAATAACATTTCATTCCGCCAACCGTAAAAGAGAAATCGCAGACATTCGAAACGGTCACAATTTTACCAAGGCAGTAAAATAAAATAACAAGGTGATCTTTAATATTCTTGTTACTATGCGAATAAGGCGTAGCAAGGACCGTCTATTTAAGTTATATATTATATTAATTAGAAATCTTTTATTTTCAACAAGAATTTTCATTATGTGAAGAAACATTTTAAGGGGAATCCCTTTAGAAGCGTGAAAAATAGGTATTTTTGGAAATTTTTTTAGACGGGAAAAAATTGAAGAAGATTGAAGACTTGTGGAGTTTGTCTATTTGAGTAATTAATATGGTTATTCAAGATGTATCCCCTGTATTGGCCGTAATATTTAATACATAGGCATGTATTAAATATTACAAAGTATTAAGTTTAGAGGAATAGGATACATGTAAGGCACATGTATCCTGTTCCTCTAAACTCTAATATCTGATCTAATAGTAGCGTCGTGTCTATCCACACGCTAGAATGAACCGACGACATTGGAAACTACCACTCTGTCTCAATATTACAGGCATTTAGTAAGATTTTTGAAAAAAGGTTTAGATGAGTTTTGCTCTCTATTTAGATTTTGTTTAGAACATATTATGAGCGGCTGCCAATTTGATTTTACTATAGGTACGTTTACAATAAATGCTGATATGCAAATAATGTCTTATGTAATTTCACGTCGCCGGACATTGGTGAAATTAGCGCAAACATTACGACAAGCGTATTTATAAAAAACAGCTTTTAGGTGCTGCAAACAATAACACTGTTAAAGAGGTACATTTAATTGATGTTATTAATGTGCCTCATCTTTATTACACATGATAATATAAATTAAATAAGAAAAAACAATGATATAAAACGTATTTCTGGATTCGATTAAAAGATTTACTACACCTTGTTCTCATACTTGTTCTGATGAAATAATAAGTCAATGAATAATAATCTCTCATAATCTCTTTCACTTTACATTCGCAAAATGGCTGTTGTGGGCTGGATGAGAATAGGCGAAGATCGTGCATTTGGAGAGGTCTATGTCCTGCAGTAAACTGACGCAGGCTGATGATGACGATGATGATGTATTTCTTTTCAATATCTTGACAGCGCGAAAAAATGTTCTGAATGTGTTCTTTTTTAAGTGTACTCCGCCCGAAGTTTTAATTGTCAACCCTCTACTTTGCTCATACAAGAACTTCTGGCTCCACACTTTTAAATTGCGCACTACGGCTAGGGCACAAAAAAACTCCTCAATCGACTAGATCCGCTGTACTCATGTCTACTTAATCATTACAATTTCTGTATTTATAAAAACACAATAAAATGAGTCGGAGAAAGAGTAAAAAAATATTAGAAATATTTTAAATATTTTTGAAATTTATAAACATTTAGTTTAAACGCAGCTAATTCAGGTATATGAAAGCTGAAGATATGTTCTCTCGAAATATGTAATTAAAGTGCAATTATTATTAACTTTTCTATGTTTTAAAAAATAACTGACAAAATTTAAACTTCTATTCAATCCTATATATCTGAAATTGTAAGTAATTTAAACTGTTTAGTAATAGAGAAATAATAAACTAACCTGAAGATATGGAATCCGTTAGGTTTTATACTAAAAATTAAGTAAATAAATATTTAAAGTTGCGGTTAAATGAAAACTGTTTAAAACGAGCGTTGGAAACTGATTTAATGTTATTTTATATGTCGTATAATCGTCGTGTAATTGTTTTAAATGTCACTTTTAGATTGTGCCGTACATATTTTTCTAAATTATCAGATTACAGAAAAAAGATCAGTGTAACTAGATTTTTTAAGTTTTTGCTACAAATCACGTTATTTCCACCAGTGCGCCATACAGGTGGAAATACCATCATTGTGTACTCGTATGACAAAGCTATGGGCAACCAAACGCACGGCGTCGTGTGTTAGTTTGTTTTCATTGAGTGATAATTAATTAATTTATATTAGATTAAGAAAATAAGAAATAATGTAAACATCGTTCATCGTTAATTGCTGATTTAATAAAAAAAACTATGTTTAGGGCATGACTTGTGACTTTATAAAAATTATTTCAAAAAACCATTCTAAGCAAAACCCTGGCTTTACAATGCAGCTTTTAAATTCATACAAAGTGACAACTAGAATCATTTATTCTTTGCAGCTTTTACGATTTTTTCTTATCATTTTATTGACAGTTCATATCTTGCTATGCTCTTTTTATTCATGCGTCTGTTTTTATTTTAGTCAAAAGAATTTCATTTGTTGACTTTTTTACAGATATTTGTTGTGTTATCGATAGTATTATACTTAAGACTTGGCGACCTAAATCTTTAATTGCTTTTGTATGTGATTCGATGCCTTGTACTAAAATACTATCAAAACTACCGTCGATAACCTCAACTTACCCTTCATCATTCAAACAACAATTCAAAGAATTTTTCAGCATCTACACTTGAACACTCAAAATCATAAAAAACTTCTGTCACTACTAACATTATGGCTTCTTTGAGTATCTGAAGTTATAACGCTACTACAAAATTGTAATTCACTCAAACGACTGTTTTACAAACTAATCGTGTGAAGCTTAATTTTAAAAGAACATTATTTTATGCGTATAGCCACGTTCGTTACATACTGATATTGCAATAGCCGGAGCAAAAATGATGTATAGAAAAAACATAGTCGCAAGCCACGGTGCCATGTGTCCGGACCCCGGCCATCCAACCCAGTGGGAAAATTACCTAGGGGTCGATTATAGTTGTATTCAGTGTTATTACTAATACTTCAGACGATCAATTTCTCAATTAATCATTATTGTGTTGCAACTTTTGTCCAGAATTTAAATAACAATTATAAAAAGTTAAGAGACTTACATATATATATATAATTTACTGTAAAATAATATTTATAGGTAACTTGACGATTGTCTAATCTTTTTTATTACAAATATTAATAATAACAACACTTGCGACCCCCCCTGGCTCCATACGGGTGCAATACTGATATCTGTAAAATTTATGGAAAAATAAAATAAACTACTACATGATTTATGCATAAACCTTCCGCTTCTATTACTTTATCTATAAAATAAACCGCATCAAAATCCGGTGCGTAGTTTTAAAGATTTAAGTATACATAGGGATATAGGGACAGATAAAGCGAATTTATTTTACGCGACTTTATTCTTTGCGATTGATTTATAACGCAGTAAATATAATGCTTGGTCTATTATAATTCAAATTGAAATTCAAATATCGTTATTCAATTTAAAAGTGTAACACTCGCTTATTGATTGTCAAGGACACTGCCATCGGTTAGGACTAGGACGCCGCCGACCTGAGAAAAACCGGCGAAAGAAACTCAGCGGGCCTATTTTGCTATCTTTTTAAATAATGAAATATATAATTGTTTATTTTATTAACGCGATAATTATATATATCAAATCCACTAATTTACGGATTCAGAGATTTTATTTAAAAATTGACATATCTTTCGTTTTCTTAATTTTGAACATAGGTTTGGCAAAAAGCACTTATGTTGTCCTCCGGTTTTGAGGTTATATGCGTTATTATATGCGTCGTTACTTAAAAGGCTGAAAATGATTCCTCTGTCTGGAGATTCAATTAACATATACGTTAATAGTACTGTATCTTACAAAAAATACCTATTGTCTACTCTGATATCATACGAATAGCTCTTAAATCTATCTTTCTATTCTTCAAACGCACTCTTAAACTTTATTTATGAATTATATATTGAAAACGATATAGTTCAAAATTGCTCGATCTGGAAGTGGAGAGAGGAAATCTGCGTTGGTCCCACGTGCGGGGCATTTATCAGATATCTTCGAGCCGCGCTTCGAATATCACGTGTCCCGCTATGCGTTATACGATGTTTCAACCGTTGTGAGTTTAACGTTTCAACCGTTGTTGATTATTTTCCTAATTTGTGCGCGGGACCAGTTATAAAAGTGTACAATTCTATTAAAGTGCGTTCAAGTAGATTGTACAAATTTCTCGTCAATATATGTTTTTTGTGTGGCGCCTTGGGGAGTAAGTATATTTTACTCGACCATTACTAAAAATATTAGTAATTAATGTATACGTAACTTAATAAATAATAGGAAAGTTTAAATTGGGAATAATCGTCATCAAATGCGTGTTATTATATTAATTCTGTGAACATATTATAATATTATAAAATGCTTTGTTCGCTATACTACGAATAAAATGTTTGTATTGCTTTTTATTTTCAGTACAGCAGTCTGAAAGTAAATTTTTAATTAGAATTGAGTCTCTTACCAACAGAGTTCAACTTAATAGATATAAGTGCATTTTAATGGCATTAAATACATTATAGTTTTATGTATATCATTTATTTCATTCATTCTTTCGTTATTTGATTGTTTCAAAAACGCGTTTTTATTTTTTTTAATTATTCTTAAAAGATCGAATTTTTATTTTTTTTATTTAAAAACAGCCCACATACGTAATGAAAATGATTCTCTTTTTACTGGTTTTGTATTTTTTAAACAAAATTGTGCAATTGAACTTGGTATTTGGCCAACTATGATTGTTAAATATCACAGAATTCATTTTTAAAATTTATTTTTATTTTGATTCAGATTTGTAAAGACTGAGTGTATTACATAGTATATAAAATTAATAGCTTTCAGTAGGTAAATAGTTTTCTATCATGCCTAGCATACAACCGAATCATTGACAATAAGCGCAGCATTGCTAAGTTTTAATTGTTGCTCTTTTTATTAATTTTATTTTTGTTGTTTTTACGTATTTAGCTAGTATTTTCCTTATCTTTTTAATTTGTAATTGTACTTCTATTAATTTTACAATGTGTTTTTCCCTTTAGAAATTAATGTAAGGTGTGTAATGTTTTTCTTTGCTTGATAATTGTATTTAAGGTGTTTTTTGTCGGTTAAATGTATTTTTAGTTTCATATCAAAAATTGACATATTATTAAAAAAACCAAGAGCATGTGGATGAAATGATTATACCATTTACAAGAGCATGTGGCTTAAAACAGTACTGTCACAATAAGCCTAATCCCGTAGGACTGAAGCTTCATGTTCTAGCTAATACTGACGGCATAGTTCTAGACATGGTAATTTACCAAGGAGAAAAGACTTATGAAGAATTCACACACAAAGGTTTTGGTCTAGGTGAAGCTGCTATTTTAAAACTTACCGAGTCTCTAGTTCCAGGTCATTATTTGTATTTTGATCGCTACTTTTCAACTGTCAGATTATTAGAAGAATTAATATCTCGTGGATATAATGGGACGGGTACAATAATGAAAAACAGAATTCCTAAGGATTTTATTTTTACTGATGATAGAAAATGTCTTCAAAAACCAAGAGGTATAACTGAAGTTAATTGCGGCGAAGACAAGAAAATTGCAATTACATAGTGGCTCGATAATAAACCGGTACTTCTAATTTCTACATGTTTTTCTGATAAGGAATGTGATTCATCTTTGAGATGGAGTAAAAAGACAAATGAGTACGTAAACGTTAGACGCCCAGAAGTTGTAAAACAATACAATTGTAACATGGGTGGATTTGATTTAGCGGACAGGATGTTAGCAGTATGCCCGGCTAGAAATAAATTGAACTCGAAAGTGGACTATCCTTTTTATTTGTCACATGCTTGATCTTGCAATTTGTAATTCTTGGTTGGTGTATCGTAAAAATAATCTTACGCAATATACACCGAGATACAAAATAATGAATCTGCGGGAATTTAAAATGACGTTAGGAGAAAAGTTTATAAACGATAATACAAAGCTCGATGAATCTGATGATTTAGATAGCGATCCTGAAGGTCCTTTAGAACCCAAACACATGTAACGCCGGGTAGAGATTGTTCCATTGCCCCAAATCGATAAACGAAAAGGCCGACAATTACCAGATTTTACGAACAAACAAATGCGATGTCAAGCAGAAGGGTGCACCAAATTAAGTACTGTCAAATGCATTTATTGTCATTTGAGTTTGTGTTTGGTAATAAACCGCAATTGCTTCAAATTTTTTATAATGTCTAAAAACTGAGTAAAATTTATTTTTGATATAATTTTATTATTTTAAAAATGTAACTTAAATTAAAAGTTTATTAAAATAAGTAATAAACTTGTAAAAAAGTTAAACTTTTGCAATAAACAGTGTCACAAATTGATGTTTTAATATTTATTTTCAGAACCAACTAACAACGGATGTTTTATCAATGATACATAAAAATTGTAGTTATTAAAAAAGACCGGATGTATTATGAGTAATACATAAAAAATATCTATTTTTATTGAAAAAAATTTTTGTTTCTATTTTTCCCTTTAATTCTAAATTAAAATTGAATCCGTATTCGAAATACCAAAATATTTTGAAAAAAAAAATATCTCCAGGGGTCAGGAGTATAACAAATATTTTTTAAGACAACTTATGGTGTTGTAAAGTTAAATAAAAGTTAAATAACGTAATTTTAACCATTTCAGGATTCACTAATCACAGTCAGCTACTATATTTCAGGTATAGGTTCCAATGCAACTACACAACGGCAACATAATGAAAAAATATAAAACTACCAAGTCATTCCAACACAAACGGACTACCGGTTCATGGCGCCTATTTCTTTATATACTTCTTCTATCAAAAACTGACAACGCTGAAATGATCACAGGTATTTTCATGTACTGGCTATTTGGTTATTTTCCTTTTCTTAAATTGATAATACCTATGATCGTTTGGTTTGCAATTTCAAAGTTGAAGTAAAATAACACATCGATGTTGTTATCTGTCGATTGTACCTCCGTAGTTAACATGTTGACGACATTTTATTGGTAAAATGTTTGATGAATAACGCTATTGCGTTACCATTTCTAAGATTCTTTATAACCATTAGGTACGTCAATTTTATGTGTTATAGTTTGTTGTAGAAATCAAAACTATAATTACTTTAAATGTTGGTGTATTTATTTGATTTGGACTTGGTCATGGCCTCTTTAAAAGTTTTAACAGATGAGGAGTTTCCATGATTGATTTTAAGTTAAAATAAAGATTCCCGCAGTTTTGCCCGCTTACCCTTTTTATTTTAAACATATGAAGGAAATTTTTCTTTTGACTTTTAGTAATTTAAGTAAACTAAATTATTTTAAAAGAGGGTGTAAGGTTGGAGGATTATGATATTGTTAACACATCTTTGACCGCCTTCTAAAAAAAGGAGTTGGCTGATTCTGAAAAGAAGTCAGTTGTTGTATTTTATTACATTAATCATGTTTTTTAATTGCTGGTTGATTTTTTGTTCAAGTCCTATTATATGCCTTGTTTAAGGAAAATATGTGTGCAGTAAATATTTTGAGTAGTCGTTTCGTAACTCGAATTTATCATCTTATCTTATTTCGAAATGAAGGAATGAGAGACTAATGGGGGAATAATTGTTAATATTGTTCTGCAATAATTATTTTTATAGTGCACCAATCATTTGCTTTTTCACAAAGCTATAGTAATTAAATCCATCAGCCTTAATTTTGAGCTTATATATATTTTTTTTGGATATTAATTTGAATTATCCTTTGCTTCTCTTACTAGGAGCGTAGGGATGTCCACTAAAAAAATATTTTTCTTATATCGAAAACTTTCCACAAAAGTTTAATATTAACTTTTTTTGCTAACTTTAAGAAAGAAAGAATTTAATTCGGAGCGTATTTTTTTCCTGTTAGCATGTATTACCTAGCTGCTCCGCCCCTAGTTATCCGATTTTGTTTATTCTTTTTATAAATGTTTTTTAATTTTTAAAATATTAGCTGTTATTTAGTTCCATTTTTTAATAATGTTTTTGTAAGTAGTTTAATAGACATTTAGGAAATTAAGAAAATTTTGGCGTCAAAAATCACACTCTCGTGAGATTAAATTGCAACATATCATTTTTTGCATTGTAATAATTCTTCATTCTATAGACATAAAATGTGTCATTGACGACATTTTGGTTAAATGATATAAGAGATTTCAAATGTAACGGCAGATATCGCGAGGTAGTTTCGTGCAGAGGGCACGTTGCCATCTGCTTATATTGCGCAAAATTATTACTTTTTGAATTCATATTTTTTTGTTAAAATTTCATAACCAATCAACACGACGGAGTTTTGTGGCCTCGGTCAATTAATAAAGTATTAAATGGGCACAAAGCGCCTTAATGTTTGTGGGGGATTTTGTGCATTTGACTTTAATACCGATGCCTAAGTTTGACCGAATCCAAGAGTAACCTATCAGGTTACTCTTGGATCTATCTCTGGCATACACAGCACAACACTGTTATATTTAGTCGTCGCCGAAGAAGGCTGCCTCTTATGCAGAGCATTATTATATTTTTTAAATGTGCATTCTAAAAACTATCAGTGTTGCTTTCGTATAGTTTTAACGCAGCGATTCATAGTCATCTTAATATAGGATGGTAGCTCATTCCGAATAAGATCATATTAAATAAAGAATGAGGAAGTCGTAAACGGTGAACATTGGTGCACATTGAAAAAAACGATTAAAGTTTAAGAAATAAGTAAATTACAGCGTCAAAAATCACAAATTTAGATTGTAGTATTTTAAAATATATTTATAGTATATATTCAAATTACTTTTTCTATTGATAACTTACTAATATTTGCATCTCCGTATTTATTTAACTATGCGTCTACCATGGTTGACTGGCAGAAAATACTATTGGCATTTAGTCTGCCTATGTACACTTAGTGCAAAAAGTTTAAATAACCTAAGACCTTAACTATGTTCTACGTAATTGTGATTCTTGTACTCTGTAATAAAATCCATAATGATTAGCCTGTGTCAGTCCACTGCTGGACATAGGCCTTCCCTCATACACTCCACCGCTTCCGATCTTCGGCTTTTCTCTTCCAGCCCACACCAGGCACATTGCAAAATTCGTCAATCCATCTTGCCGCAGGGCGTCCCGCACTAGTTCTTGTGACCTCATCTCTAAGACGCCGAGAAGGAACAACGTGGTGGTTTTACTCGGTGTGAGTTCGACATAAACCGTTTTTGTACCTGCGAGATCGGGTATGGAAAGGCATTTCCCCACGGTATAAAATGGGCGTCCCATATTACGTTTGCCGAGCCTCAGTCTCTACTTAAAAACTTTTCAAATCCAGGTCGTCAGTTCTGTGGCTAATCCGGTGGGCTATATTGGGGACTTTCTAATGAGGACCTCATATTCAGAGATACTCTGAGCATAGCCCTCTTCATAGCTCGCTGAGTCGAACCGTAAGTTTCCAAGTGTTGGAATCGTAGGTGATGAGAGGAAGAACGCACTGAACGAAGATTTTCGATTAGAGACACTGTGTTAAGGGTAACGAGAAAACTCCACAAAACTTATGAAAACCTGCCCAACCCAGCCGAATCCTTCTGTTGGCCCCTCCTTCAAACTTGTTTGTACCTAGTTGCAGTAAAATAAAATCCGCGAGCGCATAAATCTATATTTTGAGAATAAACCACAACAACTTTATTAATAAAAACACTTTTTAAAATAAGGCATATTCAAAACTCAGTGTCAGCCCACATTAAACATTAAAAACATATATATTTTACATGCAATAAACGTGTCATAGACGACATTTTGATAAAATGAATAATTCAAACTTATCAGATGTAAAAGAAATCGAAGACTTGTTTTGTGCAAAGAGCAGGTTATTATTTGCTTATGTGGCGCAAACAATGCACTATTTGATATTTGTAATATTTATTTTGTTACAATTTACTTCTTCGCTATTAAAATGGAAGCCATGCTTATCTTGTAACAAAAGATATTTTCTATGTCCTGATATGTCTATCTCTGTGTTATGTTACGATCATCATAACTTAATTAGTTAATCATTGTTTATAACAGGTTAAATTGATAATGTGAAGAACGTTTTATTTTACATAAAAATATAAATGTTAACACTTATTGCCAAAGTGTAAGTTAGCTTCGTGAGCAGCATAACAGCTAAAAAATTTTAATGTAACACATTTTTATAACATTTAAGTACATGATACTTTTTTTAGGTTAATGCCTAAATTTTTCGGATGGACAGGTTACACAAATGAATTTATTTTAGATTTTAAAGCATTTGTTCGCTCTGACGGGGTTCCACAAACAACAATTTTAGCAAAAAAAGTTAATCAAAGTGCTCTTACT
The DNA here is from genome assembly GCA_029286875.1 of Lamproptera curius. Taxonomy (NCBI): domain Eukaryota; kingdom Metazoa; phylum Arthropoda; class Insecta; order Lepidoptera; family Papilionidae; genus Lamproptera; species Lamproptera curius. Next base: position 19,008 of record JAGSMT010000386.1, read on the forward strand.
TTTATTTATTATTAAGCTGTTATTTATATTTAACCTAGTTATTTGAAAAGTTGGTTAGCTTAAAATCAATACTAGGACTACCTACTTAGTATTGGTGCAGAGGGACTGATCTCAGAACGCTAAGGACCCAATGGAATTTCCAATCATCAAATGGATAAGATGTCCATTAATTAAATGGGACTGACGGCAGTTAATCCAATCCATGTATCACTTAAAATGTGTGAAATTACTTTATCCTGTCCTGAGAATTGTGAAATTTGAACATTTTTTTATAATGTGTTATATTTTTTTCATTTAGGCACAAGTGAAAACGTAACTGACACGGCTACTGTTGCAGTCAGTGAATTGACGGGACCTGAAAAACCCGCATATAGAGGTAATCTCGTAAGCTTCTTTTTGACTTCAATTAATACGAAATATTTGAACCTATTTTCTCGCATAAAATAACACGATTAAAGTCAGCAGCAAAAGATATTTTATTATTATAATAATATTACTAATTTTACAATGAATAAGTTAATATTTGATACAGTGGATCTTACATGTTTTTTTTTACAGGATTGAGCTATGTGTTTAACTAAACTGTTTAAATAGTATTAAATTTAAGCGGAACGTTTTGGTTAAGTTACATTAAATGCAGTTCTTAAAAGCTAAGAATGGTTTGTTAGCTTTGGAGATTTAAAACGTATTTTTAAGGTGGTCTCGTCACTTATAGATGATTTTTTTCCTTTAGAGTCAGCGTACGTATATCTGTACAAAATCACCTTATCTTAAACCCAAGAATAACACCACTGCTGGCTGTAAAGATAAAACCAGTTCATTTTGCATAGGTCGGAGTACAGACTAAAAATAATTAAGATCTGGAAACCCCGCTTCAGCACTGGCAACAAGACGCATGACATCTCAGTCTACCCCGTGACCACGGCCGCTGGAAAGTGTTCAAAACGTCGAGAATTTAAAATGTAAAATAAACGCGATAAAATCCGTGAAGTCATTTTATTTAATTTTTTTTTTTTCTCTTTATTTGGATAAACAAACAATGACACAGCGTAATAAAAGAAGATTAAAATATAATATATTAAAAGTTAAACTAGAAAAATTGAGAAATGCTAAGTTAGCAACAGTTTTCTAATATTTTTAAAATCGCCTTTTTGAACTTTTAGAGTTCATACTAAAAATATCAACATTATTAAAATTTGAATTGTAGCAGTATAACAATTGATACATTGGTGAACGTTTGCCAGCATTTGTTCGACATTTATTCAGCGCAAACAGACAATTTACATTACAACAGTGCGTCCGAGTTGGAACTTTGAAACGAACCTTATTCACTAAAGTAATACAATCACATCGGTTTTGACATAGATCATGGAGCAACATTCCCTTTAACTGCACTCTTCTTAGTTTAAGGCTAAGAAGGTTAAATTTTTTCAATAATTGTTTGTGAGACATGTAAGTGCCATAACATTTATAATTTACGTTTCTTAGGATTTTTTTTTTCTTGAACAGACTCGAGAGCATCGACATATTTATCATAAAAAGGATTCCATATGGATACAGCATATTCAAGTAGGGAACGATGAGGAGGGTTTTTGAAATTTTATGCTCGACCGCATTACAAAACCAAACATTTTGAATGCTTTTTTAATAATTTCGTCTGTGACTCCGAGATCTTTAATTAAGTTGACTGAGTTTAAATTTACTCCAACCAGATTATATGTAAAGTGGCTTATGTTTTTTTTCTTTGTAAAAGTAATTGTTTTACATTTGGTGGTATTAAGATGTAGCTTATTTTTCGTACAGTATGATGATAACCGGTTAAGATATTCCTGAAACTTATAATGATCATTAAAGTTTTCTATACTATGATACATTTTGAGATCATCTGCATACAACAAGAAGTTGCAATATTTTAAAACAATTGTTTATATCATTAATATATAATAGAAGACGTGGTTTTGAATCCTGCGGGGATACTTTTCTATGGTTTTTCCTTGTAAGCTAGGGCAATGCGGGCTCATCAACCAATTGGCTGTAAAGAAAACTGATCCATGCGTCGGATGGGCATGTAAAAAGTCGGTTCCTGCGCCTTATCTCTCTCCGGGCGTGTCGGTTATCCGACCCGATTTTGAGAGTATAGGAATAGGGTGATAGTAACTTTTTTGCTCGTACACTGTGTGCACTATAATATCTCCTGCGCAGTTGGCTGATCTCTAATATCGATCGGCCGCCGTAGTCGGAATAGACTAAGAGGACATTATTATTATTATTACTATCATTTAGGGATAGCTCACAATAAGGGTTTTTTATCCTTAATATTTTATGGAAAAAGGAATATTTACAAAGTGATTTTAAACAATTCAATATAAAGCCTTATCTAATTTGGTATTAGAGATAAATATGATACTTTACAGCATGTAATTTAAATGAACGTTTTCTAAGATATCAAAGATATGTATTACGCCTGTACGAAGCCAGGGCTGGTTATCTTAGATTTATAAAATTATCTTCTGTTTGCCTCGTGGTGAGATTTGATTGAATCTGAATTCTATAATAGCATTCTTATATTATTTATTTGAATTTCAGCTTCGGCGACATCTACACACGAACTTCGCCCTCCTTTAATAATAGCTGTCGACACTGAGATTTTCCATTCTGTTGACGATAATGATGAAATATCTGACGAGAGCAAACAAAAAAATGTTTTAGGCACTGCACGCGGTAAGTTTTTAAGTAAATATATTTTTAATTTCAATCTTTGTAAATCAGAAAATTTTAAAATTTTTCTTTAGGGCATTCGATCAGATCTTTTCGCCAATTTGAATAGTATGTTTATCTTTTGCGACCGTATTGGCGTTTAGCCAGAAGGCTTTAGGATCTTAAGAAAACTCTCACTGGATCTTATTTTAGTGTTATTTATGGGCCTTTTTAATTTTTTTTTTTAAATCTTGTGAATCCTTAACTTTTAATAATTTATTATTTCGATAGTGTACTATTACAAGTAAACATATGATGACTGAAAGAAATATAGGGTACGTTTTGTTTTTAGTACACATTCGTCTTAAATACAAATGATTTGTTTATAAAGAAGTCAGTTTATGTAATTGACTATAAAAAAATCATTACATCGTCTAAATCACTCATTGATTACTATCTTGTCCATCCATCGAAACTAATTTAGAGTACAGCGATCAACGATCGGCCCTGTAAAAATTCCATTGCGTTCTAATATCTCTCGCATATGACTCGCTTGCGACTACAAACTTGTAGCAGCTAATGGGAGCCCTTAGTTCTTACATGTTTATGGTTGGTACTATTCCAAGTGCTCACTTTTGATATTGCTAAATCACATTATATTATTATTAACATGATATATTCAATGTAACAGACCAATCGCAATTTCTTTATACAAGAACATGTTATTTATACTTATGTATATTGAAATATGAGACCAGTTAAATAAAATAACTTTACGGATTTTATTGCGTTTATTTTACATTTTTAAATTCCCGACGTTTCGAACACTTTCCAGCGGCGGTAAAATAAACGCGATAAAATCCGTAAAGTCATTTATTAATAATGTATAATATTCGCGTAAACAATAGAAATAATTATATGAGACCAACTCAAAAAAAGTTGAATTGTAAGTAAAATTTTACCAAAAATACCTTTAAAATCAAACAGTATATAACTATTTTGCCTTATATAAACGATATGCACCGTGTAAAAATATGACGAATTTTAAATCCCCGATATGTTTTAAGGTTTTTATTTCATCAAAATTAATAAAATCTTAAAGCATATCATAGACACGTGTCATAAACATTGACTGGGGCTTAATCTGTAGTGGCTTATATGAGCTTTGTAAAATACATATGTCTTAAGTAAAAGTTCTTAAATACAAATATGATGTAACCGTTGCATGTAAATATTCCCAAATTTAATGAAACAAAGAAGTTTCGAAATAAAACTACGCTTAAACTAGTATATTTCAAGCAGATTGACGAAACTGAACTTCTAATAAATATTTATCTACTAAGAATAATTTACAGTTAAGACTTAAATTATAAAATAGGTAGTGAAGAGTGATAACATAAAGTAAAACAAAAATTTACTACATAAAATTATAATGAGTTGCGAGTTAAAAGTAGTTTACGTGGTTCGGTCGCTTTAGGGCCTTGCATCTCTTATGGAGTCGGTTTTTTTGACCGACTCCCCAAAAGAAGGTGGTACTCAATTCGTAGCGTATTTTTTTATATGTTACCCCGTCGCTCCGTTCCGAGTGGTCAAATTTTATAAATTCCATTTTTAAATGATAGGTATTAGCTTCCCATTACTCCAAGTTTATTTTTATATTTTTGTAATAAGTAGTTAAATATGATTTAAGAAAAAAATATGGCACCATAAATCACAACCACTTGTACATTACAAACGCTGCCAAAACCGTAAAAGATAGACATAAAGTATGTATTACATCATTGCACAATTAATATTTTAAAGTCAACATTTTAAAAAATTTCAATTAGGCACATTCAAAGCTTATTTAAGATAATACAGTTTAAGTTTCGTCGTCGTCGTTCGTCGTTTCAGCCTGTCAAAGCCCACTGTTGAGCATAGGCCTCCCCCATAAGTCGCCAAGAGGTACGATCCTGTGCCACCTGCATCCACCGACCTCCTGCACCTTTGCACAGGGTAGTCACTCCATCTGGTGGGGTCGTCCGACACTGCGATAAGCCAGTACAGAGCTACCACTCAGGAACCTTTCTTCCCCAACGGTTATCGGTTCTACGAGCTAAGTGGCCGGCCCATTGCCACCTACGCCTAATTTTGCAGGCTATGTCGGTTACCATGTTTCTTCTGCGGATGGCTGCATTACGCACTTTATCACGCAGAAATACCAAGCATAACCCTCTCCATAGCTCGCGTGACTTGGACCTTCCTCGTACGGCCGGCAGCGATGGACCATGTCTCAGTGCGCCATGGTCATCACTGGCAACACACATTGGTCAAGACCTTAGTCTTCAGGCATTGAGGAATATTGGACGAGAGGATATGTCGTAGCTTCCCGAACGCTGCCCATCAAGCTGGATTCGTCGAGTGGACCTCGGCATCGAAGTTGGACTTACCTAATCCGACTACTTGTCCCAGGTAAAATATTCGTCAACAACTTCGAGCACGCACTCCCAACAACCACCGGCATAGGCATGACATGACCGTTTGACATATCTTTCGTCTTGTCCATGATTCATCCTAAGGCCCACGTGTTGAGAGACCTGTTGAGCTCATTGAGCATAGCATTTAGGTCCTCCAGCAACTCCGCCATGATGACTATATCGTCGGCAAATCTAAGGTGAGTAATACACTTGCCGTGGATGCTTATACCTCGTCCTTTCAATTCATAAGTTTGAAGACGTCTTCCAATACAGAAGTTGAAAGAGTTTCGGGGATATAACATCACCCTCTCTGCAATTGGATGGCTTCGTGCTACTGGATTGTGCTCGGACGGACATCGTGGCTTTGCTGTATAAACACCTCAGAACCTCGATATACCGACTGTCAATTTGGAACGCTGAAGGGCCTGCAGCAGCCCAAATTTCGACAGAGATCAAAAGCTTTCTCATAGTCCACAACGCCAAGCAGTCAAGGCGATTAACTCCTCGTCTTCTGTATAATCTGCCGCAGCGTATATGTGGTCTGGTACTAAAACCTTTCGAAATCCATCTTGTTCGGGTGGCTGGAAGTCGTCTGGTCTGGAAGCGAGACGATTCAAGATGACTCTCGAGAACAGGACATAAACGCGGCTCAGAAGGAAATCGGTCTGTAGTTCTTCAAGAGCTTTTATCACCTTTCTTGAAGAACACACCCAAACTTCTGCTCCACGCTTCTGGCGTAATACCATCCTATAGGACGAAATTAAAGAGCCTCTGAAGGACTACAAGTATCGGTTCTCCGCCCGCTTTCAGAAGCTCTGCTGTAATTCCATCCTCACCAGGTGCTTTGCCGTTCTTAAGTTTTTCGAGAGCCATTCGTATCTTGCTCAGACTGACTTCCGGGATATTTTCGGAGTTGTGCCGGGTATGCTTTGCTCTTGGGTCGTCACTGGCTTCAGTAAGCGGTTCCGACGACGATGTGTTCAGCTGTCCATAGAATCTCTCGATCTCACTCAAAACTTCAGGACTACCGGAGATGACGGCCCCACTATCGGTCTTCAACTTAGTTAGCTGGCTTTTCCCAACAGACAGATCTCTGGCGAAGACTTTAGAACCTCGGTTCCGTTCAATCGCCTCTTTAATATGACATGTATTAAAGATGCGCAAGTCATGCCGCATACACTTGGAGATCTGTCTATTTAGCTGCCTGTAGCCTAACATGTCAGAAGAAGACTGTAGCCGCATCTTCCGTCTTGTTTCCATAAGGTTCAGAGTGTGATCAGAGAGTTTTTGGGTTCTAGTCTTGCGGTGCGCCTTGTAGAATCTAGTACCCACAGTACGGACAGTTTCCACGAGCTGAGCGTTAGTTTCGTCCACAGTGCTAGAAGTGTCTAGGCATTGGAAGTGATTATTAAGCTCGAGCTGAAAGCTTGGACTTCGTCAGACGAGACCTTTCCAGCCTGATGTTAAGATTTAATATGCCTCTTACAAGTCGGTGATCACTGCCAGTTTTAACCCTTGTGATCACAGAAACATCATTAAATATTTGGCGTTTGGTCGTCATAATAAAGTCAATCTCGTTTTGACGGAACCATCAGGGGCTGATAAAAGTCCTTCTTTCTCCATGAAGTCAGCCAGCTGTTGCCCCCTGGGTTCCGTTGCCCTACTACAAAATTGCCCACTCGCAGCTCATCGTCTTGTCTTTTGCCTAATTTTGCGTTAAGATCCCCATCAGCACCATATATTGAGTTTTAGAGAATGTATGGCTCGTGAGATGTCCGCTACATTGCCTCCACCTCATCATCGGGTGTGTCGATGTTGGTGCATATACCTGTATGACCTTCAGCGAATACCGTTTCGATATTTTGAGTATAAGGTAAGCAACCCTTGACGACATACTTTCGATTTAACAATGTTGCTAATGAGAGACTTGCGGACGGTAAATCCGACACCTCCTTGGCACAGTTGGATCGCCCTCGCGGTGATAAAACAAGTTGCCGGATTCAAGGATTATTGTATCTTCCCCTGTCTTCGGACTTCGGATAATCCTATTATATCCCATCGCAACTTGTTTACCTTCCTTTCCAGCTCCGTTATTCTCTCGTCGGTCCTCAATGTCCGTGTGTTGTATGTTGCAAGGTCAGTCGTCGTTGTTGTAGCCGAATCCTCCCGGGATTCTAGCACCCCTGCCCTGCCGTTACCATGACCGCTACCGTAGCCAGGAATAGCAGAGCTGCCGGGGACTGGGGCCGTACATTACAGACACACTTCATTGGGGGTTTTCCATAGTTGCCACGCCTGGCAAGCGGGTTGGCAACCGCAGTCATTCAGATCCTTTTGCACCTTTAACGCTGCTGCCCATTGATGGTCTCGGCACTTTGGGATCTGAAAGCGGAGATGGTTATCCGCCATCTGTCGCCGCCACTGAATAGATGTGCAGTAGTAGCTTTTTCCCGTAGTCGCCTCTTACGACACCCAAGGGAAGAGATGGGGAGGCTGAATTCTTATGCCGCAGCCCCACAGCAGTTTAAGTTTACATAAAAGTTATTGCATTAAAAAATCTTCATTCTATGTACGTAAAACAATTCATAAAATTTTGATAAATTAATACCTTAAACATTATCAGAGATTTAAAATGCGGTGACAGAAAACGCGACGTAATTCCGTACAGAGAGCACGTTGCTACCTTATATTACTTAAAATAATTATACGTTCATAGAAGACAGTCATATATTTTGTATTTTTTTTTATAAATTATACCACTTATGCTATCGAAAGCACATTATTCAAAGTATTTTACATTACAGGCAACGATAAACCAAACTTTTCTGAAAATAAACGCTTTAATTAGTCGCTTTAATTTCGTAAATTCCGTTTGTGAGACTGTTTACTCTATGTAAATTCACCAGTTATTTTAAAATTAGTTTATCAAAATTTCAAATGATAACATCTAAAAAATTTTAATGTAACACATTTTTATAACATTTAAGTCAATGATACTTTTTTTAGGTTAATGCCTAAACTTTTTCGGATGGACAGGTTACCCAAATGAATTTATTTTAGATTTGAAAGAATTGGTTCGCTAAGATGAGGTTCCACAAACAAAAAAATAAGCAAAAACAGTTAACCAAAATGCTCTTACTTTTATTTATTATTAAGCTGTTATTTATATTTAACCTAGCCATTTGAAAAGTTGGTTAGCTTAAAATCAATACTAGGATTACCTACTTAGTAATAATGCAGAGGGACTGAACTCAGAACTCTAAGAACCCAATGGGTTTTCAAATCAAAAAATCAAAAAATTTGTATTTCTCATTTAGGCACAAGAGAAAACGTTAATGATACGGCCTTTGTTGCAATAAGTGAAATGTCGGGGCCTGAAAAACCCACAGATACAGGTAATCTCGTAAGCTTTCCTTTGACGAAATATATGGACTGATTTTCTCGAATAAAATTACACGATTTAAGTCAGCAGAAAAATAATTTTATCATTATAATAATATCTATTACTGAAATTAGAGTGAATTACATAATATTTGATACAGTGGATCTTACATGTATTTTTTTTACAGGATTGAGCTCTGTGTTTAACTAAACTGTTTAAATAGTTTTAAATTTTAGCGTAACTTCTTGGTCAAGTTACGTTAAATGTATTTTAAAATTGGTTTGTTAGCTTTAGAGATTTATAAAGTATTTTTAAGGTAGTCTTGTGTCACCTATTGATGACTTTTTCCTTTACAGTAAACGTATGTATATCTGTACAAAATATAAATCAAAGGCACCTTCGTACTCTGTCCATCACTTAAAACTACATAACAAAATTTGATAAAGTTTTTCCTTTTTTTAATAGACAAAGTAAAGAATTTTAATATATTTAGGGCTTTCTAATGTGATGTCTAAATAAGCACATTTTCGCTCACTTGCAAACCTGGCTGAATCAGACGAGATAAATCAAATAATGCAATTGTATGCGTCTATTACTTAATTTTTTGACTGCCTCCGAGCCTTCGCGTCGGTTAGCCGCCCATCGGGGTTAGGTGTAAGGGAATAAAGATTAGAAACCTGTGTTTGCGCGTACCTGTGCCTATAATATCTCCTGAATCAGCCGATCTCTAATACAGATCAGCCACTCTGTCAATCGAAATCGACAAGACATAGGATTATTTTGCGATTATTATTAAAATCACGAGGATAACTCCGGTAAAAAAATATCCTCCATTTTTTCTGAAAAGGAATATTTACAAAGTGATTTTAAGCTATATAGTCAATATGCCACTTTACATGTAACTTAAATAAACATTTTCAATACATCTTAGATATCAGTAAACATCATCATCACCTGTTGATAGCCCTGCTGGAGATAGGCCAATCCATTGGAGGGTTTTAGACCAGTTCCACCACGCTGGTCTAAGGAGTTGGAGTGTGCCGACTTTAAATGCCCATCCGACGCATGGATCATCTACTTTCAACAATCTGGTGATCGGGATGCCTAATCAACTGAAAACAACAATGAAAATTGTTGCTCCGGTTCAGACCCGGACCTCCGGTTTCTAAAACCACGCCCATACCCCTAGGCTGCGAGGCAGTTAGATATATATAAATAATCGGCCTGTACAAAGCCCGAGCAGGTCTCTATATTATAAAATTATCTTCTTTGCCTCTTGTGCTTTTTTTTTGTATTGCTTTGTTGAATTTCAGCTTGTGACATCTTTAAATGGACTTCGCCACCTTTAGTAAAGAGTTGTCGATACTAGATTCGTCATTCCGTTGACGATAATGATGAAATATCTGACAAGTCAAACCTAAAACACTCCAGGCACTCATGGTAAGTTTTAAGTTAAAATATTTTTAATTTTAATCTTTGTAAATCAGAAAATTATTACTAATATTTTTAGTACACTCGACATTTGGTCAGATCTTTTCGCCAATTTGAATGGTATGTTTATCTTTTGCGTCCGTATTGACGTTTAGCCAGTTGGCTTTAGAATCTTAAGAAAACTGTCACTGGATCTTATTTCAGTGTTATTTATGGGCTATTTTAGTAAAGTTTAATTTTTTTCTGAAAATGTTATGAATGCTTAACTTTTAATCTTTCATTATGATTACTAAAAGAAATATAGGGTACGTTTCGTTTTTAGTACAAATGCGTTTTAAATACGGTTGAATTACCTATAAACAAAACATAATTCATCTATATCACTCAGGGTACAACTTTGTCCATCAATCGAACCTAATTTAGAGTACAGCAATCAACGATTGGCCCTGTAAAAATTTCACTGCGTTCTATTATCTCTTACATATACACTTGCGTTTTCGAACTTGTAGCAGCTCATGGAATCCCTTAATTTAACCGCAATTGCAGTGGCGGATGGTATCAAAAGCCTGAAGCGCTCTTCCCATACCTTGAAACCGTAAGCCTTACTTAAAACCGAGTTTTCGACGACTTAAACAATCAAAAACATTTTTGCTTGTAGTAAATTTGCGTTATGACTCAAAGTATTAATAACCATTAGGTTTACGTTAACAGTGCTATAAAATCATTTAAAAACTCCGAAAACCATGATTTGTTTGTGTACATCACAAACTTTGTCTATTATCCTCCTAAACCAAATTGTCATTCTCGGGGCTACCTGGTGATATGTAAAGTATACAATATAAAAACGTTTTAATAAGCCTAAGTAGTAAGGTTAAAATATGTTATTATCCTCTTTAATAATTTGAGTTAATAACTCCTTGGGACGATCCTATAAGAGATCCCGAAATTTGTAGGTACACGATACCTGTAAAAGTGCCGGATTAGCTGTGGTTCTGACAACATTCAATGTCATATTACTGGGTTGATTATTTTTTGTTGATATTTAATTATGAAATTTCGCGTGAGTGCATGAACAACTAACGTTCGTCCTGCTCGGAACTGTTCGAGAGGGCTTCTCGCGAACTCTGTGTTAGATAAGCTTACTATAGACATGAGTCTGGAAGCAAACTTCAAGGATAATAAAAAAAGCCCTGCCTCGCTGTTAGGGTGAGCTTAAAATCGATTTGAAACAAATTTAATAATGTTTTATTTCTTAGATGATGTGAGAGATTGGTTAAACAGCAACGCCGGCATTTCCTTCAACAGTCGAGCGTCACTCGAGTTCAATTAAGATTTTATATTTAGTTTTATATTAGTAACCATTCTTTTTCACACCAATTTTTGCTATTAGCCGACTTCCCTAACTTCCTTCCTTTTTATTCATACTCCTTTAAGTTATATATTTAATAATTTTATTCTTAAGAAATTAAGTAAATTACGGCGTCAAATAGTAAAATCGTATCTTTAAGTTAATACATTAAAAATATCTTTTTTATGCGCATAAAACTTGAAAATCAAAGTCATGAGATTGTAATGATAATAATTGATAATTTGATTAAATTAATACTCACAAGATATTAATTTAAAATGCAGTACGAAATCAAGGTACTTTCTTGCAGAGGATCATATCACCGGCTTATTGTATATAAACTGGTTATATACTGTTTTGAAGTCGTTCAATATTTTGTTCATATTCCACTTGTTAATTTGCATAAGTAAATTCTGTATAAAAATAACCAAATTATAAAAATATAATTGGTGCAAAATCATAATGCTATAATATAGAGGACCATTAAGTTCTTGCATTCATTTATGATTTTTGCTTTAACATATTTTTAGTACAATGAACTCAGGCCTATAACAAATGTGAAGTATGAGAAGCAGTTTCTTTTCTAAATGAAATAATAAACCTTAACGTGATTCCTTGCATCGTTCTTTATCATTGCCAAAAGAGACATGGAACCGGTGTAAAAATTGTAACTCGTCGAAGCGACGTCATACTTCTCTATTTATTATTATTCTATACAATGTGCGAATTGCCCCGTGATGGGATACGCCAACTTGGCAATTTAAAACGACAATTCACTATTAAAAATACAAAATAAAGTATAGGACGGAGTTACAAAGGGTTATGTTAACTCCGTGCCCTATCTTGCTTTAGTGTACGCATTTACAATGGTTTCTTTCCTACATGTTTCGAAGGCAATCATAATATAATAATATATTTATATCGTCTTAAAAAATGGACTTAATAAAATGTATTTAAAGATGGTTCTGGGTGTCATTTTAAATATTATTGAGTTTATTCAAATAAAAAATAATGCATTTTTTAACCACTACTTTGGTATTAATAAAATAGTTACTACATCTGGAACTGGTTACAAATTAATTGAACAATAACAGACATGTAATTAAAACACTTTGAATATAATTTAATGAGACCTATAGATCTATATCTAATACTTTTATTATTTAAATTAATCTTATTTATAATTGTACCTATTTTTCTATACGATTTACCATGATGTAATTTACTTAATTTCTTAAGAATAAAATATAAAATTGTTACCGTTACTACAATTATAAATAAGATAATTTAAATCTCCATATAATAATTAATGATTTTACATAAAAAAACATTTCAAAACACAAGCAATGAACCTGGGTATTACTAATCATAGTAACATGTTTTGCAGATATGCAGATATAAGAATTTAAAGATTTTAGAATAAATAGGTTTATAAAGTTTTGGATAAAATTGGTTACATAACCTGCATTTGCGCGCGGGGTTACAGAGGGGACTAAGTCTCGGAAAACAGCTGTTAGATTATAAAATAAATTAAAATAAAATTACGTACCTATACCGCCAGTGCAAGTTTAAAATGGTATTGACATTAAAATTATCAATGTTTCCTTAATACTTAACAGTTTAATCTTCTTCACGCTCTTCTTCAGCATGAGCACTTAGTCATGTACATTTAAATGTAATTTGCACCGCAATCATGGTTGGTCCATGATGGATATAATACATCGGTACATAGAGTAATAATTTTGACTGATTTATGGAACAGTGATAGTGATATTGCCAATATAGTACTAAATTTACCAATCAGCTATAACTTTTTAACATCTTTTTTAAACACTTCCAGTGTCTTTTAATAACAATACCTAATTATTGAAGGGCAAAATGCTTTAATGTTGGACGTAAATAGATACAGAAAATTAACATATATTTGTTTAAAGTTAAATTAAGACTCATAAAGTTACATCAATGTTATTAAAATAATTTTCAATAAAATTATTCATAAACAAAATATATCGATTATCGATTGATAACGACTGAAAACAGAAACGTTGTAACTAACACTAAGGAAATGTTTAAGGCCAAAACTACTCAAAAAGATATTTTGGTCTGAACTTTATTTTATAGGAGAAGAGTCACTTAACCTCCTTGCCAGTGGTATAGGCGTGCAAAACCGGAGGTCGAGCAAATCCTGCGGGGTTCAACAAAGTTTCACTGTTGTTTCATAGTTGGTTAGGGCAAAATTGGGCGATCACCAATTGTTGAAAATAAGATGATCCATGCATCGGATGGACATGTAAAATTTGGTCCACCACCAACCCCATTGGACCAGTGTGTGGGATAGGTCAAAACCCCGATTGATAGGGTGTATTGGGAGGCCTATGTCCAGCTTTGGACTAACAGGCCGATGAGACGATATGATGACGATAGTCACCTATTTTTCCCCGTATAAAATTTGATTTTTTTAACTCTAAAATATTTAAAATTCTATGTAAAAGTACTTTTATCAAGATGCAGTGTTTAGCATTTTTACCAGGGGTAAAACGGTTGAACTTCAGTCAAGAATGTATCAAACGATTCTAGATATCTTTTGGGAAAATAAAAAAGCTATAACTGATTATGCTTTTGATATTAGCCGTGGTGATAGTAAATAATTATCTTATTACTGTTATCCTGTTAATCGTTGTAAAAATTTATAAATTTCGTTAAATTATTGTAGTATCCGTGGTGGTCATCTTGTCAATGTTTGAGAAATGTCCGGGTAGTTGTGTAACGTCCAGGCCGTTGTTTGGCCTTATAATTATACGGCCTCGGATATTCCATTCGCCTACAGTATTGAATAAAGCGACTTGAAAAGTACTCCCATTCTTGCATAGATGGTCGAATGAAATTGTGCCAAACATCGATTCTGCGATTAAACTAATTGATCCAAAATTCTCAACTCAAACAATGCGTGAATAATTATAATGTCCTCGTCGCCAAAATGTGCTATATTTAGGATTGATACGGATTGAAATACGAGATCGTGGTAATTATTTAATGTCTTACAACTCATGTCATCATCAGCCTTTGTTAGTCACGCGGACATTTGCCTCCCCTAATACACCCTCTATCCATTAGGGGGTTTGACCGTATCCCACCACGCTAGTCTAATGCGGGTTGGTGGGTGGACCGACTATTTTCATGCCCATCCGACGCATGGATCATCTTCTTTTCAGGAACAATTGGGTGATCGGGAATTGCCCTAACCAACAAGGGATACAACAATGAAATTTTGCGTCCCACAGATTCGAACCCGACCTCCGATTTCTGCACGCCCATACCACTGGCTAGGCAATTTAATCGCAATCAGCTGTTTGCAGCAGCGAATAGAGCTTACAGAGATGTGGATGTGTTTAATTTTTATAACGGAAGCAAGGTAGTCAGATGGTTGTGGCATTGCCGTTGGGTATGAAAATAGCAAAGGATCTGGTGTTTTTTGCTTTTCTTTGTACTGAAGGAAAAAAGAATACCTTTGATGGGTCGAGACTTTTAGGGGCGTTTGGTGTACATATAGTAAAGAATTGATTTAATAATTTAAAGATGGATGGGACGTTCAATTATTAAAAAAATTACTTAAATTATTTAATGATGAATTAGGAAATTTAATAAACCATAAAATTTGTTTAAGAATAAAGCCGGATGCACAAATAAGATTTTTAAGGCCGTTCGGTTCCGTTGTTGAAACCGAAAATTAAGAAGGTTAAAGAATTGAGAGTTAGGTATTATAGAAAATCGATCATTCGAACGTTGTGAGAATTTGAGCTTTCTGTAACTTGAATAAAGTGTTGTATATGGCACTTGCCATTCCCTAAAAGAAGATTTATTCCTGAGCTCAACGGAGGGTGAATTTAGTAAATAAGATTTATCACGCGTATTTGCAGCTAGAACTTGATGAATCCAAAATGGACATGATAAAACTCCGGGACTTTACCGCTACAATCCCTTAGCTTTTGTTTAAATAGTGCCGCACAATGGAGCAGTTATTGGGTGATATTAAGGGTGTATGTATATATCTTGATGATATTTCGGTAACAGCAACCGATAGGTCTTGCCATTGCAATGATTAGAGATGGTGTTGGGTGATTGTTAGATGCGGGCCAAAGACTAAAGCGGGATAAGTGAAGTTGAAAAGGTTCTATGGCTGTCTAGAATATGTTATTGACAAAATGGGTTAATAATTATAAATTTATTAAAAAGTCGAGGCTATAATTCATAGTAAACCTCCAAAGCATCACCGAATTAAAGTCGTTTCTGGAAAATGGAAATTATTATCGTTGTTTTGTACACAATACGTCGTCAGTGCTAAGTCCTTTGAATAAGTTATTAAAGAAAAAGCGTAAGGGGATTAGGGCAAAGCACAAGATGATGCATTTTCTTAAAATTAAGAATTAGTCTCGGAACTGATCTGGCTCACTATAACCCCGAAATGAGCACATGTGACGTGCGACGGGACCGAATGGATATGGTGCCGTACTCGCACAGCCGGACGGCACCGAACACGTCGCGCGCTTTCAACCAAGCCGGATTAGTCATGCTCAGATTCAAAAGAGGCTACGGCAATCGTTTTGCAGTTAGGAAGTTTAATCACCATTGTACGGTCGTATCGCGCCTTTTGTTTTGCATACTGATCATAAACCACATAGCCATTTTAGGAAATACAAAGGGTGTTCGATTTTAGCGAACAGACTGCAAAAGGTATGCGTTGTTCTTATCGACGTATAATTTTAACATCAAGTATGTGAAAAGTGAAGAAAACTGACGATTTCCTGTCTGGGTCTATAGAATTGATACTTTGGTGATACGGAATGTATGGATCGCTCGCTTGGTATCAATTTTATTGGCAGACAATTTTACACCGTAACAGTTGATATTATAACACAGAAACTTTTGATTAACATATACCTCCTAATACCTCCTTTCCATCAGGGGTTTTGATGCCTCGAATCTCGAGAGATATATGAAAGTCAACAAAAGTCTATCATTTTAGGATAACCTACATTTTTTCCTTTAAATTTGACGAAAAAAAATATTTACGAGGTGATTTTAAACAATACAGCATTTATCCTTGTACAATTAAGTACCTCAAACATTGTCCATTTAAAAATTTATTTAGCTGTTTTAAGCACGTAATTTAAATGAATGTTTCCGAAGATAGTTCCAGATTTTTACGGATGGGATGTGGCCAGGCGAAGCGAGTCGAGTCGCTAAAAACTATAAATTTGTTACTGGGTGAAGTGTATCAAATAAACATTTATTATATTAATTGAATTTTTTTGGGATAAATATTTTTAATGTTAGTTTGTTCATTATTTTAAGTAATAATTCACAAACTAATGAATTATCATACAAATGGACTAATTAATAAATAAATAATAACATACAACCATAGGAAAAGTATCAATAAAAAGTCTTATACGAGGAGCGTTCAAAAGTAATGAGAATGGCTAAGTTAGAAAATTGTTCTAATATACTTTATTTAATATTTGACGTAATCATTTAACGTAAATACATTTAGTATACCTCTTTTCTGCTGTTAAAATCCTTTTCTAAAGTAAATTTCGATTGGCATATAAGTGTTCTTTTTATTGGTATGAAATATGGACACCTGACTTGACAACCACATGAAATCCCTGATTTGAGTGTTTCGGATTAACTGATATTTAAAAATATAATGTGAGAGAATTTTGTGTTGAGTAAATATACTACAATAGATATCTTATCTTTATTTATCTCAGTCCAGGTCGTATCTATCCTACAAAGACCAGGTAGTATCTACCTATATGTCTGCCAGACGCTAGGACAGTTTAAAACTTTCGGCCAACCGATCCCTTGGGAGAGGCCAAATATCTAGGCGTGACCTTATGCTGCAACATGTCATTCAAAAGTCATATCCAGGACGTTACGAAAAAGCTCTGTGTAAAATGTTTCTTAAGTATAAACTATTGTTGTACAAGGTATGCATGACCAATTCCACCTCCATCCCATGGTCCTACCCGCCTTGCGGCATAACGGACCGAACTCGCGGAGGTGCGCCGGTACTTGCATAGCTCTTTTCCCCGCTGACACTTCCTACAAATTGGGTCCCCTTCTAGGGTGTGACACAGCAAAAACAGTACTTCGCGTTCGCTGTTCAGTTTTCTCATTGGCTATTCATATTCCTTTCGTATGTGGTGCCAAGAATGCAAACTCGTTGAAGTTTTCCTGACTGCAGACTGGATCGGTGGTAAACCGGTCTGATGGCTGTTCCTTGAGGTTGTCAACATTGTGACTTCTTTCCTGGGAATACAGTTTACAGTTCCACAGCACATGGTCTCTAGTTTCTTTAACGTATGGACATTCCGCCGTATCCCTTAGGCTCAGTCTATGCAGCCGCTCTCTAAAACTTCCGTGGCCTATGGTATCCGTGAAACTGATAATCGGGTTTCCTCCAGGAATATTTTAAGCATTCGGTTGCGTCGGGAAGAATCTCCGCAGGTCATCACCGTCCTGCTTAGCTGCCATCTCTCCATTGGGCGACGACAGCAGCTCAGCAGTTCCGACTCTTCTTCTGCGCCCTGTAAGCCAGACTACTCTCGTCGACTCGCCCGCGCAAGACCTCAGGCCGGCAGCAGCACGCCCACCAAAACCAACAGGGCGGCGGTGCTCGCCATTCTGTACAACTTGGCAATACATACAGAGGCCGGTCTCTGACTTCGTGAAGTATGCACGACCAATCATGAACATGCTGGCAATCATTCGCTCATGTATCCTCCGCGCTCCTGCACAAACTCCTAGAGTCAAAATTAATTCATCCGCCGCGCTACCGGAGTGCAGTGGTACCAACGAACATGTTAACACAGCAACTGTAAGTTCCCAACACTCCGCATACACTTTATAGGTTAACGCGCAAACACTTCGATAAAGTTGTTAATCATAAAACCCTCTGCTGGTAAAGTAGCACCGTATGCCGATCCAAACGCGTAGACCGCGAAACATTCTCCTCGACCCGGATGAGGAAGAGATTATCGAGACTCCGGACCAGCGAGGTCCTGACATCAGACCCTACACACCACACAAGTATGGATAGCACACACTCACCTGATATACATCCGCGTTCCAGGGCGGTTCTCACCGCCCCCAGCCACCGATTAATACAGTCGCCAGACCGTTGGCATCCGGTTCGTAAACCGATCGTCACGATCTATAAACAAATGCCTAACCCACGTAGCTTTTGCGTGTGGCCCTCATGTTTAAGCAAAATTGTGGCACCTAGTTTGGAAACGAACTTCCGAACTCTTTGTTAGACGTAGCTACCAAAGACAGAGCCTGGATTTATAACATCCGAGTCAAAAGATCACTAATATTTTTTGCAATATTTGTCCTGAAAACAAATTTTAATATGCCACCACACCACCATTACTTTCACTATTACGTTTCTAACTCTAATCTACTATCTTAAAAACAAGGCATATATTCAACGTTGTGGGAAAACTCTAAGAGAATCATGGCGGCCCGCATCGTCCGCAGACAATCCAACCTTTCAACACTCTGCCCTGGGCCTGCATAAAAGGCGGCATCATTACCGGCAAAGGGTGATCAGGGCACCTGTCGCGTCGACGTGTCCAGTTCTCGTGCCGAGATGGTCTCCGAACCATCAAGTGTCGTGTGGAGTTCCACAGGGTCAGTGTTGGGACCGCTCCTGTGGAACGTTGGTTTTGATTAGCTCGTGGCGGCGTATCGAGTGTCGACGTCACTTGTACGCGACGAAACCCTCGTCACCGCCGTGGCACCAATTTTCGCAGGGCTGCGATTCTCGCCACTGCCTGGGTCGCTCAAGTAATTGCGCGCATCCGGCGGCTAGGGACTAGAAGGTGGCGCTCGAAAATCTGAGGCCCTGTGACATTTATGGGCCAGGAACGAGACCACCTGCGGACGCCACATCATCGTTTGCGGCGTCCGTGTCGACGTCAAGCCGACGATGAATTATCTCGGCCTAGTCCTAGACCGCCGATTGAAGTTTTACGCCATTTAAAGCGCTCTCGCACCAAAGTGGCGAGAGCAGCAGCCTCTCAGCGACTGCTCCCCAACACCGGAGGACCAGCAGCTCCTGTCGCCTCCTGTACCGCCAGGAGTAGTTGGGTCCATGGTACTGTACGGGGCACCCGTGTGGGCCGACACCATTCAAAAGAGTACAGCAGTACTGAGGAGAACCCAGAGGTGTTGGCGATCCGAGCCGTACGGGGCTACGGACCATCTCCGGCGAGGCAGCGTGCCTGATGGCTGGCTTCTTGCCCTGGGACGTGGACGCAGAAATCTTTGCGTCACTCTTTTTCTGGCGCGAGGTGAAGTCTCGGGCTGCAGGCCAGCCCCTGAAGAGATAAGGGCGCAGAGACAGGTGCGCTCCTTGCAATACAGGAGTGGGAGCTGCGGCTGGAGCACCCCAGCGCCAACCGTCAGGAATTGGCCATACGCCCCGTATTAAAGTGGTAGCTAGAAAGAGGACGCGGCTCCTAGCATTCCGCGCAAAGTAGGTTCTCTCAGGACCCGGCTGTTTCGGAAGGTGCCTGTGCGGCGTGGCCGGTAAGGAGCCTACTGAGCAGAGACGGCAACACGCGCTGGAAGAGTACCCAACCTGGATCAAGCAACGCCGCAGCTGCATAGTGTCGTGAGGCACGACCTTTCGCTTCCTGCCGTAGTGCGCAGGGATGCTAGAAACGAAAGGTCGTGGCGCCGTCGCCTTGCTTTCTGCGAGGACGTGATGGCCGAGAGGAAGCCAGCGAGAAAGGGACGAGGAGGCCTACAGCGCCCTGTCCCTTTCCGCAAAGAAGAGCCAGGGCGCCGAAGAGGGCGTACGCGCGCAACCTTTCCCCTAAAACTAAGCCCCTGGGTAGCCGGCAATGGTGCCCACCGCCCAGAGAAGGGCTGAAGAGAGCGCCGAGCTGCTTGTTCTGGGACAGTACCTAAAGTGATGATCCGCACCCGGAGAGAAGAGGCCTGTGGGAGGCGAGGGCCACGTCGCGCCGGGGTCGCCGAGACTCATAGCGCCCGCGCCCAGCTACAGCCACGAGAAAGGAACAACCGTTGGTTTTGAGTGGTATACGCACCTCCATCTTGGTCAGGGCCTACATACTACCCTGCACCCCTCACTTTGGCGGCGGAAACCGTAAGTGGATTTTTCCAACGCAAAAAAAGGTCAGTTTGTGACATATGACGATGTAAAATCCGAGTCTTGAAAGATATCTTCGTTGCAAGATCAAAACAGCTTTCATAATAAAGTTGGTAATTTTGGTCATAATAAACACACATGGGAAAGCGTCTCTTATATTGCGCGGTATTAGCCGAAATCGTTATTGTTTTGCCAGGACTGTTGCACATCAATTTGCCCTGTTGCCTGCTACATGTCATTTTAAGAGAGCCATATCACAGACATCTAGAAACTGCAGTTTTTGACAGTAGGGAGGTTGTAATAATTATAAAACTACGACATTTTCTTTAGCCTTGTTCTAAATAGAAATTAACGTGACATTAAATGTTCAACACCTGCATTTTTGCACGTACGATCAAAATGGAACCAATAGAAACTAATATCTATCATTAACAAGAGAATGAACTAAATCGCATCACGAGGAGCGGTGCAACGAGGTAACAAATTAAAAAAAAGAACACGCTCCCAATTCATTGGCTTTTATTCAGGAAATCAGTGAAAAACATAATTGTCTAATGCTCAGTTCGTTCTTATTTTGTTGAGAGTGCATTTTGCATCAAATATAAACCTGCGCTTAAATTTATTAAAACAGGACAACTAGCGATATCTATTGTGTTACAGGGTTATTGGAATATGCGTAACAGTGACCAGGTATTACATTTCAGTCGGTTTATATTCCTATCGCTGCTATTAATACCAAGTGCGAGTTTTACTTTATAATTTGGATTTTACAAATGTTTCTTTAAATTTATTTTTGTGAAATATGTTGGAAGTAAGTTGATTTTCGTTGTCGGTTGAAACCTTTTAAGTAACTTATAACTGAGACCCATAGGGTTTTAAATATTGATTACACGGGTGAAACTTTCTACTCAGTCTCATAACTATCTGGTTTTACAGTCCGCTTGCCCTACCAGACAAGTGAAAAACATTTTATATTTATATATCATAAACATTAATTGGACAGATTATTCTGCCCATTCAAAAGAGGTCAAGCTCATATGAGCTGCATCCTACTTAGATGTCTTAATTTGGTTTAACTTATTTAATATGTTTATGCGAACTGTTATGTTCAAATTATTATAGAACTCTGCACAAGTCAGCAATCTTGTTTTATATTAAAGTGATAGCTTTGTAATATGGCAGTCAACCTCTACTCGATTCAATCAACACGTTTTGAAGTTATACTTCTTTAGGCGCGTTATGAAAAAATGATGAGAGGTGAAATTTTAAGATGCAGTGCGCACCTTGACACAAATTAACAGTTTATAATGAAAACAGTGAAATGGACCTTATTACATAGTGATAAGGTTGATTTTAATAATATGATAATGGAGTTGTCGTTTTTATTTGCGATAGTTGTTTCTGCTAATAATAATAATAATAATCATTTATTTTCTCACCCATAAATTACACAATAATATTGAAATGTACAATATTTTATAGGCATATGTGGAGACTGATGCCTAAACTAGCAATGCCTGATTTTGAGCCATCAAGTCCCTCCTCCGAAAAATATGTGTGTGTGTGTGTGTGTGTGTGTGTGTGTGTGTGTGTGTGTGTGTGTGTGTGTGTGTGTGTGTGTGTATATATGTGTGTATTTATGTGTGTGTATGTGTATGTGTGTGTGTGTATGTGTGTGTGTTGTTGTATGTATATATGTGTATTTATATATATATGTATGTATGTGTGTGTATATGTATGTATATGTTGTGTGTGTGTGTGTGTGTATGTGTTATGTATGTATATGTATGTGTGTATTTGTATGTGTGTATGTATTATATGTGTATGTATTGTAGTGTACTATGACATAATATATATATGTATTGTATTATACTATAGTATTCTTTATAATATATTATATGAGTTAAAGAACTCTTCAGTAGTATTGTAATCATAGAAATCCTCCAAAATAACTATAAAATCTCGAGAAAAATGAGATGTGATCTTTTGGTGTGAAGTACAGACGCGCAAGTTTCGTTTGTTTTGCTGACAAAATTTGGATCCACTAATTTGTGTTTTTATGACTGTTAACATAAATAGCTGCCGTACTGTGAGCATTTGCTTTATTGTACAAATCAGTAGTAGAATAAATCTATAAGGAAGAAAGTTAATAACCTTAACAACATACATTGGATCGTTCGAGCAGAAGCAACAATGACTTAATTAGCTCCACCCAGGTAGTGATACAATAAATTAGTAGGGACTGGCAAAGTGAAAAAAATGCTAATTTCTTTTATTTGCATCTGCTGCAATGGAAGTGTCCTAAAATATATTTAATTTACGCAACCTTTTAAGGATTTTCTTTGAATATTAAAGGTTGGGGTTTTTTTCTAGTATAATACCTGAATTTCCATTTTCACTTTTTCCAAAAGGCATGGAACCAAAGGGTCATTTTAAGATAAAAGGTGAGCCGTAATATAGGCCTGGAATTTTTTGTTACTTGTTTTTTAAGAGAATAAGATATTTTGGTTTTATCCCTTTTAAAAGGTTAGTGAGGTTTTCTTGAAACCATATCGTAATTTTATTTAGTCAATTTGGGCTCGGTCTCTTAGTTCATCCCAAAGTATTGCCTGTGAATATTAAGGGCTGTATCTCCAGCAAAAGAAATAATTTTACTGTTACTAAGGTTCGGAAACCCGGGTCATTAATGTATATAAGAAAGGAGTTGGGCCTTATTCTACCCTGGGGAACTCCACAACATATTTTGCCATCCCTTATATATTCCTAATTTTACAAGACTGGTCCTGTCCAGTTAAAATAAGTCGAACAGTTTTAATTAAAGAGAACCTCTTTCCTAACCGTTCTAACTTCTGCAACAATTAAGGAATTAACTGTGTCAAAAGCCTTTGGAATCCTAAAATATCCCTGGTCTTCATCTTATTTTTCGGGGCAAGAACAACAAATAATTCAGTTGGTTCAGCACATCGGCCGTTGATTTCCCAGGTCCGGAACATATTGGTTTGGTGATATGATATCCTTTTTTATTTTAAGTAGGGTTGACAATCTTTTTGTACATTGCGTTCTAAATTTTCGGAGAAGGCAATACTAAAAGGCCTATAATTAATATCGACTTTTATCCCGCCCTTTGAATAGGATGAATAATTGGACTTTTGAAAGTAGCGGGAAAAATCCCATTCTCCAAGAGCGGATTCCAGATTTTGGGTAAACAAGGAATTAATATTTTCTTGTTTTGTTTAATTAAGTACGTGAAATTCTATCACAACCAACGGTATCCTTTTTAAGACTATCGTTATTGATTCAATTTTGGCCCTTTCAATCTGTAGGTAATAAGACAAACCAGATTTCTGCGAAACCTAATTTTGTCTAAAATTAACAGTCCTTATCCTATTTCTCTTGTCTGCGGTTGTTTAATTTGTAAAAATATTTGTTCACTTCATTAACAACCCTTCCCGGGCAAGAAAATTGAGGTTAAATTTGGTTTAGATATATATTTTGATTGTTGATTCTGTTGTGACTTTTATTTACCTCCCAAAGTTTTTTATTGCTATTCCCTGCTTTTTTTATTTCCTCCTTTCCTTATTCTTTCTTAATTTTTTAATAAATTTTTAAAATTACGATATTCGTGAAAGATAATTTTGGGACGTCTTTTTGGGGATTTTTGGCCTTTTATTAAAATTATCCCCTATGTTTCCGCCTTAAAAGTCCTGGGGTAATCCAAGGTTTAAAATTTTTTTTACGTTTAGGTTGATTTATTTTATTGTTTAAATTAATTTTCCTGATGGATTCAATAAAATAATCTTAAGCTATATTTGGGTCCTTGTCGAATAGCAATATCGAAATTATTTTTTAAAGCCGTAGCTATTCCTCGTGATTTGTTTTGAATATTTGAAGTAATTACACAATTAAAGATTTTGTGTTTTCCAAAAAAAGGGCTCAACGTCGTGATCGGATTATGGGAATGCATTACCGCTACCCGGCTTTTGTTTTGTTTTGGTAACATGATCCCAACCTTTCCTTTTTCTTTTCCAAAACTTGGCTGGAAGTAGACCCGGTGAAGGGCGACGTTTAAATAAGTTTTTTGTGTTGATCTCGTGTTGATTCACTAATATTAATTGATATCACCCTACAAATAATGTTTTGGTTGTTTTGAATATTTGCCAAGAATTGAATCTAAAAGTTCCTAAGATTCTGTTAGTGTTTTTAACGGCTGGAAGCGATAGATTAATAAATTGGGAGACTTAATTCCGAAGAATTTGCATTTTAAAATATACCTCATCCATGATACTTTAATTCACACAACTAAACGACCCATCTTTTGAACAATAATTATTTCGTGGTTAACAAAAGGTTGTATCCGTCTAAAAAGCAGGCAATTATTTCGGTTTTTCCGAAACCAACATTCCTGAAAGGAACCCAATACATCCCAATGTTATTTTTTTCCAAAAAATAAAGTCAAGAAAATTATGAAGATAACTTCTGATGTTTGACATATAACATTGGGGACGATTTTAAAGTTAATACTTTTTCTCCAATCCTCAACATTACCGGGAACTGTTCTGCTCCAGAGATGGGTATCCTGGTTCTTAAATATCTTTGTATTATTGAATTTTATATATTGAAAATGTATCGTCCATAACAATAAAAAATTAGAACAGTACAATTCTTTTAAAATAAAATTAGAACAAATATTCCACAGTGTAAAAGTTTTTGGACACTTTTCCTAAAATAGTAAGAAATAAGCCCAAACAGAATAAAATTGTACTTATAAGAGCTAGGTATCCAAATTGTATAAATAAAAAAAATATCATAAAAGTATGTAAAATTCCAAGTATATGTATATATTGTTACTTGTGTGTATGTACATGAAATTCATACTTTGTGTTAATGATTATGTAAAAGTAGGTAAAGTTTGATTATAGCAATTGTATGAAATAAAATAATTCAAGACAAAACAGAACAAAACATAATAAAAAAAGTTATAAAAAAAAAATATTTGGAAGTATAAATAGTAAACCCTTTTCAAAATCAGAACATGTCGCATTCTAGTCATTTGTTGCGATTAGCCATAAGGTCTTCTTCATTATCTAAGCTATGTATTTACTCCATAGTTCTTAAATAAATCCGCCCTGGCCGACCAACAATATGAAGTTGTTATTTCTAGCGAAGTCTCAGGCTGGTAGAATAGTTTTTTGTTTTTGCGTTAAACTTTCCTTATATAAATTGGGGTCAGGTGCTTTAAAACTTGGAAGATGGTTGAGTTCAATTTATTGTCTTTCTTGTTTATTAAACTTTTGACCGATTGCAAAACAGTTTCTTTTAGTATACAGAGTTAAATTCAGCAAAACAGGAACTCCTTTTTTGTTGTTGTATCAAAAAATATCACTGTATCGATGACTCAAAATCAGTTCAGTAGTTGACCATCTTAAGCATATAATTTAAAATCACTCTTAAGATTCGTCATTTTCTTTGGGATATTTTTAATTTCTAACAACCATTCTTTGGGTTATCCATAACTTCTAGTTGTCTCAAAGATTGTATATATTGAAGATTTTCTTTCTTTCCACTTCCAAATTTTGTATTTTAACAATAATTTCGTCATACTTTTCAGCTATAACTTCTTGGATTTTCTAATATCGTCGTTCTGTCCTTTAATCTCATTTATACCGTTTGTAACGTGAAAATTTAGTATAATAAAGATAATATTTCTGATTTAAACCTTAAATTCTTCGTTACGATCAACTAGTTCACGTTGCTATTCCTACTCGTAACATTTCAGTCGATGTTTTTGCTGGGTCCACTCAAATTAGAAGTATGGACTTCTTTGGTGAAGTACGTTTGAGCGGCATTTTTAAATGTATCGACGGTAGGAACAACCGTATTCGCAACCTTTAAACAGGTGTTATTGCTTTGTGGTCATTCGGAGAAGCAAATTATGAAACATTAAACAGACCAAGTGCACAATGGGCGCTTGAGGGGCGGACGCGATGATTCACGGCGGGTCGCTGGGCCGGGTTGGAACTTATGATTTGATGTTGACGCGTTGCGCCTGGCTCCTAGTAGCTTTATGCCCTATTATTCGAGATCAATTAAATGAACTTACTAACTTTCTAATTAACTTTTTTAAATATAACTTCAATTTATTCTAATTGCTCTATTAGTTAGGATTAAGGTTCGTTTTTGGTATATATATAAATATATATGTATATATATATATATATATATATATTATTAATAATAATATTATTATATTATTTAAATTATATTAAATATATTATTATATAAATATATAAATTTTTATAATGATGTTTATTCAACTTGATATAATGGTAATATTTTTATTCATTTAATATATCAACATTTGATTTATCTATATAATACGTTTTAGATAAGCGCCATCTAGTCACATAATCAAAGCTTCTGATCTTTAGTACCGCTTCACATAGATAGCCAACATCTCTTAGGAATTCTACATTTTGCTAAGCAACAGATGGCGCTTGAACTACCAGTTATATGATATATCAGAGTACGTCTTGTGAATCCATAATTTTAATCTTATTTTTTTATGATTAGTTCTTCTTAAATCTATCATCTTTAATTCATCTTAATTATTTTGATTGATATTACTTACTATTTGTGAATATTAGTGAAAAAAATTGTGCTTATATACTTTTTCAGAGTGCTCCAATATAATTGAGGTTAACTATCCGTATGTATTATTAATTGATATAAATTAAAATACTTTTATTTAATATAATTCATCATCATGAGCCTTTTTTTAGTCCACTGCTGGACATAGGCCTCCCTAATTCACCCTATCCATTAGGAGGTTGGACCGTATCCACCGCTGGTCAGTGCGAGGTTGGTGGGTGTAATATAATTAACACTAAATATTATTAAATTATTAATAGTTAAATACTTATTATTGGTTATTTAATATTCACAAAATAAAAAATAAATTTAATAAAACATTTAATAAAAGTTTGTGATAAAAATTAAAATTGAAGATCAAATTATAATATTAATTTTTAATATTTCCTATTAAATTGAATAAATAATAAATATTTATAAAATAACTAAATAAATTTAATGAAAACTTTTTGATAAAATGATAACTGAAGTTCCGATTCAGACATTACGAGGAAGATACTATGGAAGTGGACATCATTTAATTAAAAATACAATTCGAATAATAAGACAATTTAATAAATAATAAATATTTATTTATTTAATTTTCAAATTTAAACTAACTTTGTTGATTATCCTTTTCCAATCCTTCTATTATTTTATTGTAATTAATTATTTGCATGCAATTAAAACATATTTTAATGATGCCAAAAGTATAACCTTCTCACGTACATAAGTACACCCATTTTTATTGTTATACAGTTGTGTGTATGTTATAAATTTTCCAGCCTAATAAAAGGTTTCTTTTTAAAAAAGGACCCACAGAGCGACTTTCTTACAAATTTGGTGTCAGAGTGGGATGTCCTGGGAAAGTTGTTAAATAAGTACTGGGATATGTATTAGGTGTTAGGCGCGCGTCGCGTTCCGATTTTGTGCTGCACCATTTTGTTTGGCTTTGTGGACATGGGGTCCTTAACTCAGTGCAAGTGACAAAAGTGATCGACGGTCAGACTTCGCTATCAGCGTGAGCCCGCATCGCAAACCGAACACTCTAGTGCTGTCGTGGTCGACGGTCAAGCCTCCACTCTCGAGTGTGAGCCCGCATCCACATACCACACACAGTCACAGCCTCAACAATACCAACTTCCAAATTTACATCCTTACTGTGCATTGTTAGCTCGCCACCAGCTCTAAATCATTTTTTCTCACGGTTAACCCAAAGTGTCCTCAGATACAAGCCGCAATAGCGACTCTGAGTCGCAAAAGTCACGTTGACGCCACACTGCGAGCATCATTACGCGTTTCCATTGCGCGACACGATACGATCTTTGGGAAAAGCCGTTCTCTAAAATTGTTCGTCAGTGCTGTCTTACTGCTGTGAGTTTATATTATATTTTCGATAAGTCAAAGTTCACTGAATATAGTAGAAGTGATTCTTTTTATTTTCAGAAAATTAATAATTTTAGAACATTTTAACATTAATCATAAGTTTATACTATTTCTTTTATTTACAAATTGTGATTTAATTTTTTTACATACCTTTTGTGTTTTTGTCTCTGATCTATTGCATTAAATTTAATATATGGATTTTAATGCCTCCCAAAAAAGAAGGAAATCTGAAACCAGTTGCGAGTATTTCAAATTCAATTGGTTTAAACATGGCCGAAAAAATTCCTCTTTCCGTTTTAACTAAATTTATTAAGCCGTATAATTGAGACCTAGAGATTGCCCGTTTTTGACAAATTGCGAGAATGTAATTTCCTTATGCAAGTACAGACAAACAGAATTTGCTGTGTAAATATATAATATCACAATTTGATGTAAAGGCACAATTTACCAGTGGTAGAGTCCCCTGTACCGGTGGTGGTCCCCTGTTTACAGGGAGACCGTCTGGGTGGATTACACTGCGGTGACTATTTTTGCCGCAGAAAGTAGTGGAAAACACTGCTGTGTTCCGTTTGAAGGAGCACCGTAACCAGCGTATTTACTGGGTAAACGAGACTTAACCCACATGTCTCACGGTAGGCAGCGTTGGCGATACCATTGAGTATTGCTACATACATTTACCCCGAAGATGTGATAAAATACTCTATAAGGAATTGAATCGTGTCTGATACGATTGCAATCAGATATTCATTATAGTTGTGAAAACAAAACTGAACTTTTCAGGCAGAATAGCTGCACTGGCCTTAACTACATTTTACTAGGACTAAATTCAAACTTTTCTCATATTGTTCACTGTAGAGAATTCTAAATCTTTATCCAAGCAATAACATACAACTGAAGAAGAAGATTGTATATAGTTGTCCCGTTAATCGCACAGTTCGACACAAAAATATTGTTCGAATTGCTAGAAATCTAGTTACATTAGCTTCTGATTGTTTTATAAATAAAGGTAAACATTTTAAACCTAAATTTTCATAACATAAATTTCAACCTAGTTTTTCAAACAACAATTATTATAAACCTAATTCTTGTAATTTTAATAAATCATCTAGCTTATTGTAAAAGCCTGGTCACTTAATACAGGAATGTCGCAAACTTAGAATTCAAAACGATAACATGCGACCTAATATAGAATTATCCTACATTATCGAGTGCACAAGTACTAAATACAGGTTCCATCAATCAATAAATGATAAGTGATCCTAATAGTATTATTCAAGACACGAAAACTCAAAATTTTGATCAACAATTATTTGAATGTGATACTACAATACCATATAAAGTCACGGAAGATGCTAATAATAGTTTTATTAAACAGAAATTCTCTACTGAGTCTCAACTGAAGTCTCAAGGTCTTACCAGCTGTGGTCAATTCTCTGTTGCACAGACTAATACACTTTGAATCCGAATTATTTCAATGAGCAAGCTCTAATACTCATCATCATCATCGGCCTGTGTCAGTCCACTGGTCGACATAGAGCCTCTCCTAATGCACGCCACCGCTTCTGATCTTCGCTATTCTCATCCAGCCACACTAGTCCTTTGCAATGTCGTCACTCCATCTTTTCGACTCCAGCGGTCGTCAGTTCTCAGGCTTATATGACTGGCCCACTGCCACTTCAGCTGCTTATTCGGTAGAGCTATGTCGGTGATTTTGGTTCTCTGACGGATCACATCGTTTCTGATGCGGTCCTTCAGAGATACTTCGACTAAGCCCTTCGCTAAGAGCGACTTTAAATTTGTGGACATGTCGAACCGTAGTGTCCAAGTCTCGGCACCGTAGGTCGCAACGGGTAGGACGCACTGATCGAAGTTTTCGATTTGAGATTTTAAATAGACGACGGAGTCTCTTCAGCACCGGTTTACTGGTAGCCTTTAGAAGGTCCGTCGTGACTCCGTCCAGTCCCAGGGCTTTTCCATTTTTAAAATTGCTCATGGAGCTCCCTCGATTTCGTTTAGGCCGATTTCTGGAAGATCCTCCGACACATTGCGGGTAAAAGTGGCTCGAAATCCTTCTCATCCGGCTCCAGGGTGTGCCGAGTGCGACGCGTATAACTGTCTGTAAAGTTTTCAACCTCCGAGAGAACCTCGGTCTCAAGCGACGACTTCTCCGTTCTCTTTGGTCAACTTCGTTAGATGGCTTTTTCCAAGACTGTTGTACGAAGGCTTTGGACCCCGGTTTTGCTCAATAGCTCTCTGTTTGAGAGCGTATTGGAGTGACAGGTCGCGCCTTACCAACAGGAGATGGTCTTGTTAAGAACCCGCTGTTCTAACGAAGTGACAGGTTGGATCATTTTGTCAGCTTTGCCATGAGATCCAGTGTTTTTCCCGAAAGTTTAAACTTTTGCCCGTACGTCTCAGACCGCATAGTTTTGCATCCTCGTCCGAAGAATTTCTACCACTCGATCGAGCTCCTCGTCAATGTCCACGTCGATTGTATTTTCCAAGGCCGCAAATCGATTTTCCAGATTGAACTGAAATGTGCCAGGATCAATGATAGGCTGGAGCAGATAAGGCCGGAGCGTAACTTCAACAATCAGGGACCGTTCAAGCTTCAGAACTATATTCAGGGTGCCTCTCAGAAGTCAAAGTCAAAGTCAAGTCAAATATCTTTATTCAATATGGAAGCATTACACTTTCTATTGATTGTCAAATAATCTACCACCGGTTGACCACCTTGACGTTTTAAATCTCTTTAACTCTTTAAGTATTAATATTATCAAAATATTATTCACGCTACGTTTTAGGTACATAGAATGAAGAATATTTTCAATGTTATAACTTGTATGTGAACGTAAACTGTATTATCTTAAGTGAGCTTTGAATATTCCTGATTTTTAAAATGTTTACATTAAAATGCTTAATTTAGTTAATTCTTAAAACATAGGTAGATATATGCACTTGTGGACTTTAATATAGACCAGTACCATTATGTACACCATAGTTATAATCGATATATTATAGTTGAGTCAGGGTTTGCATTTTAATCGCGCGACGTTGTGATTTTTGACGCTTATCACAACACTCATCACAAAATTATTTTAAAAAAAAGGACCAAATGACAGATAATATCTATCAATATATCAACTGCCTCCGTAGCCTGGTGGTATGGGCGTGTGCTTTAAAAACCGGAGGTCGTGGATTCGAATCCTGCGGGGACTCAACAAATTTTCATTGTTGTTTCCTCGCTGGTTAGGACAGTTTGGGCCGATCACCCAATTATCTGAAAATGAACCATGCGATGGATGGGCATTTAAAAAGTCAGTCCACCCACCAACCTACATTGGACCAGCGTGGTGGGATAGCAGTCCAAAACCCCTGATGGATAGGGGTGTATTAGGGAGGCCTATGTCCATCTGTGGACTACCACAGGCTGATAATGTCTATCAATAAAAAAAAAAAATTGTCGGAATACTATTTCTAATGTGGGTGGTTGGAGAAAAGAGTCTCGATATTGACGTATTGTCTCTGTGCTATAGTGTAAAAAATACGGGTCTAAAATATAGAAGGGGTGTCGTATAAGCCGCTACCGGAACTGAACTCTCCTCGTGTGTGATAAGTGTTGTGCATCTGTGAAAGTATTATTGTGTTGAGTGGTCTTATGCATCAACTCGTCCGTACGAGACATCGTGGCTGTTGTCGGGGTCACGAGAGCCATTTCAATGTTTTTTAGGATAAGAGACTTTTAGTTATCGTCTTTATTTTTACTTTTTGGAATTCTCTTTGAGATTTCTAAAATCAGAAGTGGGATAAATAATAGGAATCCTTTAAATTTTTGGAATTTTACTTGAGATTGCTAAAATCAGAAGTGGGATATAGAATTCATAGCCTGCAGATAAGGAACTCATAACCTGCAAAGAGCTAATAAATTATTCGGTCTACCTTCTTAAGTTATTGCAGATCATACATGCTGTTACTTTCGTGAGCTAAGAAATGGCTGCCTCGGCCGTTGTTCCAGTAATTCGTGTGCTGATTTGTGGCATGAAAGTGGCACACGTCGTGGTATGGATTTGGAGACACCGTGACGTGGCTGTGGTGACGTCGCATCATGGTTGAGGGTGGCGTCGCATCATGGCTGCGAGGACGTCGCATCATGGCTGCGAGGACGTGGCATCGTGGCTGCGAGGACAAGCCCAAGTACCTGCACCTAACGTGGTGAAATGGGGCGGCCGAGGTGCTCTGAGGCATCTCGCTGGTCCGCTGCTCGATAGATGTGCCTGTCTACTAATCGCCCTGGCGTTAGTCGCCTCTGACGTTAGTCGTCAATAGCGTCTATATATATAAAAGAAAGTCGTGTTAGTTACACTACTTATAACTCAAGAACGGCTGAACTAATCTATATGGAAATTAGTGTAAAAGTAGATTAGAACCAGGAAACGGACATGGGATAACTTTTATAACGTTTTTTTGACGACACTTGAATTGTTCCATTTTCACCACAAATTTTTAAAACGTTGAAGACACGTCGCAACTTTGAGTGTAGCACATTAGTAGGATTTATAACAAACAATTGCTTATATGTCATTAAAGGCCTGATATAATGATTTTCAGTATCCAAATCTTTCTTTTTTTTTTTATTTAAACTTAATGCACATATAGTACAAAGGCGGACTTAATGCCATAAGCATTTTCTACCAGTCAACCTTAGGGTGGTGCAAGAGATAATAGTTGGGAGGTGCACAAATAATATGTATTGGAAAGAAACAAAAAGAAATGTATATATTTACATGAATACAAATGCCAATATACATATAAATACATAAATATTAATATAATACATATATAAATATAAATATAATACATATAATACATTTACAAAATATAACTCTCACAGTAAATAAACATAATATAATAACTATATAAATAATTTGATGACTACTTATCCCTTAATAAGTCCTTAGACAAATGCTTTTTAAGTTTTTCTTAAATATTGCCGTACTTTGAGCCATCCTAATTTCGAGAGGTAGCGCATTCCATAGGAGAATAGATTGAATATAAAACGAAGAGTACGTGAAGTCAGAACGGGTGAATGGGGCATTGAAGGAGACGATTATGCGTTGAACGAAGATTTTGTTACTGACTTCATATAGATATTGAAAATTAGTTGATAAAGTAAGACGGTGTGGATGCAGAATTTAGGGATTGAATAGAGTGGTTAAGGCTCGTAAGGAGCGTCGCTGGCGTATAGGTAACCACTGAAGTTGGAGGCGGTAATTTGAAACGTGTTCAAATTTACGGAGATTGAAAACGAGATCAGAATGCAGTTATTCAGAAGTCGGTCAAGTTTATTGAAGTGATCTGCATTCAGGTCAAATAGCACACGTCACCATAGTCGATAATTGGAAGGACTAGGGCCTGCACGAGCGTAACTTTCGATTGAATGGGTAAAAATTTTCATCCTGTACAGGCAACGCAGTACTACCGGTGACTTTTGAGGCCACGCTTGAAATATGGCTTTTCCAGCTCAGCGTTTTATCAATTTGCAGACCTAGATTTTTACGCTATCGCTGATTTTAATGATATTGCCGTTATAAATTATGGGTGGAAGTGTAGTAAATCCACCTTGTTTAAAGCTCGCGTACTTCCAATAACGATTGCTTGGCACTTTGATGGGTTCTACAGTTAAACCGAATCTGTCATACCAATTTTTATAGGCCAAATCATCGTTAATGGAGCCAATTGTTTGTGAGAGCTTATCAACGTGGTCATGAGCGTATAACTGGAGGTCATCAGCATAAAGATGATACGCACATTGAAGATTGTAGGAAATAAGATTAATGAACAAAGAAAATAAAAGTGGGAAAGTATATCGCCTTGAGGAACGCCAGATCCAAGACTCAGCCAGCACCAAGACGATTCGTCAAAATAACGGACTGCTGGCGTCCTGGAAGATATGAAGAAAACCATTTCAGTGCTTCATCCGAAATCATTTTGGTTGGAAGGACCGCAAGAAGGATGTCGTGACTGACGGTATTAAATGCATCAGTAAAGTCAATAAGAACTAAAACCGTGACCTTAGAGCTTTCCAAACCGCTCCAATATCGCCAGTCACTTTAAGTAAGGCAGTAGTGGTACTATGGCCAGGTCTAAAACCTGATTGTAAAGGACTTATCAGTTTATTGCTGAAGACGAAACAGGATAGTTGTTTATAAACACAAAATTCAAGTACCTTAGAAAGGAAGGTAAAATAGAGATGGGCCGGAAATGGTTTAAAATCGAGGATTGGAACATTTGGGAAGGGACGGATAAGTGCATCACGCCATAATGACGGAAAGTCCGAAATCTAAAGAAAAGTTAATAATATGTGAGCGTTGGTAGGAGAAAATCAAGGATAGGAACAATCATCCGTCGACCGATTTTATCATCCGATTGCATTGAATTCAATAGATAGGACAGCTTTTTAAATACACTTTTAACAAGCTGCGAATCAAAAAGTGGCAAGTAATTTTAATTAAAATAATGTTAATTAATTTTGTACAAAATATTTCACACACTTATTTGTTCGATATAATACCATCCATTTCACAGCAGTGCCCGTAAAGAAACCGGAAAACTATGGTTGCCGTTGCCCTTTCACCGCTAACCTCATCGCAGCCAGGTGTAAACAGGTATCACTTTGTTATATTCTTTCGTTCATAATATATATCGATCATTTTAATATTAAATTTAAGCTAATTTTTCTGAGGTATAATGTTATAATGCTAAAATTCAAAAATAGAATGAAAGAGACTAGAGCGACAACGTTACTTGCCAAACAAGGATGGCGAATGCCAGTCGTTTAAGTTTTCGAAGCCATTGCGCGTCTCGACAGATAGGGTTATCAACCAGTGATATAAACTGTAGTAGGAACTAGTAGTTTAACACTCTATATTTTTAAATTACATGTCAAAGTTACCCTCCCATCATTCAATGAAGTACCTGGTACTTAGACAAATTGAAAATATCAATTTCCTAGTGCATTTATATTACATGTATTCGAAAACACAGCAATGAGATGAAGAAGCAGTCCTTATGATTCCATAGATTTATGCAAATGTCCTCTAAATAGATAGAAATGAATGATGATACCTTTTTAATTTTTGTCACCTGAAGTTGGCAGTATCCACTTTTCCGCTTCCGATTCTTTCGAGATTAGTTCAACATTTTTCGTAAATGAAAAAGTTTTCTAATGCAAAATAACTAACGAAAGTACTTTATATGTGATAAAATAGTGATAGTTAGCAATTTAAAACAAAAGTTGGAGACACGGCAGTGTTTTTTAAAAAATTAAGTCCGATAAGTGAAGGCAAAACGAACTTGAGCGAGTCGTTGTTACTTCGGATAAAGAACGACTTTAAAAATATACGCTCTTGGTTTTCAAAAGCAGTTTCTCATGCTCGGAGCTTAGAAAACACTGTACAAATACCAATAAGATTCGCATAAATGCGCCTCGTCAATAATTTCCACCTGGACTAATTAAGTAAGTAAAGTAAGATGTCTTAATTAAAATACCACTAGTAATTTGGGTTTGAAATATTTAAGCTATTACTTGGTTCATTATACACTTGTATAAATGGAACCTCCGATACCGATATAAATACTATTTTTAACAAAGAAAGGTTTGGTAATATAAATTATAACATGTGTGATTACTAATGACGATGTTCAATATATAACCTATTTAGCCTAGCTTTTCAAAGTTATTAAAATTTTGTATGCGGTCTTAAACTTGAACTTGAAAAACATAAAATTGTAATTTCATTATATGGTAAGAAGTCATAAAGAAACAATAAACATATAACTATTAAGCTTTTGTAATTGCTAGAATATGCTAGACTAAGTCTACTGAATCTCTGAAATCTTTTGTGTAGGGAAATTTATTGATTACAAGGTTTCTTTGAGGATTTACTGATCTAAATTAATATCTAGTTTTAAAGCTTATACTTGGTTTGAGCTTTTGGAAACTCAATGGTTTTGTCATATTTTGTTTTGCGTTTTAATACTTTTTTATCAAAACTGGAAAAACAACATGCAAAATCAAAGGTGCTTATTATATTTCCTAAATTTTTTTTTCCTTGAGCTTAGAAAATGTTTCATATTTTTGTGCATATCTGTATAAAATGTAACAAATAGTTTGGAGACCAGTTAACAAATATTTAACATAGCCTTAAAATTATAGTCCCTCGCAGGGTAACAAAATTGCTGAATAATTTTGCAAACTTTTATAAAATAAAAGAGAATATAGACAACTAAGTTAAAAACAGAGTTACAAATTATAAATTTGGGATAAATATGTTAGAAAACAGAGTCTTCAGTAAATTATTGGAATTGGAATTTCATTAAGAATTTGGAATTGACTCAAATAGCATATTAAATTAATAACATATGTTGGAAACCTCAAAGTCAGAGTGACAGCAAAAATTACAAAGTTAATTTTAAACTTGATAACAAATATCCATTTATTAAGTGATAATCTATAATAAAGTTAATATTTAACATAGCCTTAAAATTATAGTCCCTCGAGGTTTATGGTTTATTAGGATTTTTTAGTTCATTGAAGTAAATGTCTATTCACCATTAATGTAAAAAAAACTTCAATGCACAATTAATTTGCAAAGGCCATTAACTTTAAAATAGAAATACCTGTTTAATACATTGAATTTTAATGAATGTATTAAATAAAAAAACAGGGTAAAAGTTTGAGCCATAAATTTCTAAAAGAAATGTCAACAAGCTCTTGCCAATGTATTTATAGATATTTATACTCATGAGACACAATATGGTCGGCATGAATTTTTAGTATAATAGCAGCTGATTGGGAATAATCAGACTGAACCAGGTATAGAGGAATGTTGCAAACACTTACAGAGTTTATTTTGTTTGTGAAAATACTATATTAAAACTATACTGCATAGACTGTTTGGAATTTACTTTAACATCGTGCCATTTAAAGGTAATAATCTTAAGGTAGAAATGGATTTTAATATACTAAATGTAGAGTACTGATCACGTTGCAAAATATTGTTTATATTCAAATTTTAAGCATGGCACTCAAATGGCACACTGAATACTGCAGTTAAGAGTTATTGTAATTAAAAAGTTCAGTTCAAGTTACAGTTCTTGCTACCAAGACTTCTTTCACTTTGACTACTTTTTTAGAAAGATGTCATTTAATTTTCAAACTCGTTCTGGAACTATGACTCTCACCAACTCACCAGCTAAACATTTTACAAAATTTACTTATTACCGATTCACTGTCTGTTTCTTCATTAAAAACATTCAAGACATTTAAAATTGTCGTCCACTGCGATGAAAACTGCTTTCCCAACTACATAAACATATCTAAATGTATGTTCCCAAAACACGTTCAGGGTAGGATGCCAGGGCGCTAGGGGAGCTCTTGGCGGGTTATTGCGAAGTGTATAGCACTACAAAAACCGATCTTCTCCTCTATTTGTCTATCTATATTTGGCTACCACATTCGAGATCTGGCTTCCGATTTTGTTTTACTACTCCGAAATGCAATTATGTAATTCCTCTAATAATCTTTCGGAGATGCAATCGGAATCACTACTATGTGTCCCCGCAAAATGCACCCCGATTCTACAGAAAGTTCATTACGCCATAAAAGATACGGACTAAATCTAAATCAGCCATCTTGGAGGCCAACCTTCTTAACGAATTTGATCACTTTAAGCAAGGTAGGACGCTGGCTTGCAAGCTACGTCTGGTGTTCCTCAAGGCGGTATTCTTTCTCCTCTTTTATTTTTACTTTTCTGTCTCACCAGTTACTTCAGATGAAACCAGAAAACAATCCTTTCCATTAAATCCAACGCCCTCGGATGTGACCACATAGGACGTCGCATGATCCTACCTATTATTGAGTTCCTCCATCCTGCTATACCCATCATAAATTTTTCCATTACTAGCAGATCGTTTCCTGCTTTGTGGTGTAAAACATATGTTCGTCATCCCTAAATGTCAAAATCCTGCTATACCTGCAATTTCCTTCATCTCAATCCTTTCTTTTCTTTCAAAAGTGCTCGAGTCTTGTGTCTTGAGGCAGTTTTCTCGCTTCATTTTGACAACAACAATCAGTCCACTAAATCTGGATTTAGAATCGCGGTAGTAGTGCTTGGCACTACTACCGCCTCTATAATAACTGGCGACATTCGAGCGAGTATGGAAAACACCAAAGTTACAGTCTTGGTTTTGGTTGATTTTCCAATGCTTTTAATGCTGTCAGTTACGACATCCTCTTACCATGCTCTCTTATTTAATGGTTTCTGATGAAGCTCTGGAGTGGTTTTTCTCCTATCTTCGTGGACGCCAACAGTCAGTTTTGCTGATGAAATTTTTCAAATTGGCTTGATATTACTAGTGGCGTACCTCAAGGCGGTATTCTCTCTCCGATTTTGTTCTCTATTTTATAAATTTCCCATTACATCTAATCTTCGATGTTCGTACCTATCTTTACGCCGATGGCCTACAGCTTTACTTGCATGGAACTGTCGACAAACTCCCAGAAATGATTAGTGACTTAAATCAAAACCTAGATTTTATAAAAATTGGTCTTTAAAATTTGGTCTTACTGTCAACTAAGTAAGTGCCAAGCTATTGTATTGGCAGTACTCGTGTCCTAAGGCAAAGTGGATATGCTACACTACCGCCACTTAAATTTAACCATTGTCCTGTACCATATAGTGAAAATGTGAAGAACTTGTTGGGCTGATTGTGGATACAGCACTAAGTTGGAAAGATCAAGAATGTGAGCCGTCACGGGTCGCCTGGCAGATGTGAAACATCGTGTGTTAACAAGTATTGTGCGTAAAAGATAATATTATTACAAGAATTAAATTTAATTGAAGATATAATAAAATTAATATGATTTATATAATTATTCATATTAATATAAATTATATTATTACTATTATGATTAATATGATTAAGATGTTTCACATCTAAAAACTTTTGTGATAATTGCATAGTCAAAGTAATTTCCTAATTTTTGTGTTGATAGATCGGGCAGAAAAATAGCTGACTTTTTAAATAAAATGTACATAGTGCAATGCAGTCCGTTGTGCTCAGTACTGCTGTCCAAACCCCATTAAAATCGGACCACTTCAAGCCGAGATACGGGCGTTTAAAGTTCTTGTCTCCAGAGCAATTCAAGGTGGTGGGTGTTGTCAAACCTTATAAAGACAGACAGGATATTTCGATTATAAAACCCTATGTAGAGTTTTGGGGTCAGGGGTTCTCTAAGTCGAATTTATATGTGTGTGTACCTTACGCTGTGTTTCTTATGGACAGGGCGTGTTAATCAGGTAAATGTCCTGCTCGTCTCAGACCACAATTTAAAAAAAAAAACTTGTGCCTTGTATGTGAAAGAATATTCTAATAAATTTCTATAGCACATATATATTTAAATCATTTCTTAGACCTTCAATTTTAAATATCTTTATTCTATGTAGAAGTATTGAACTTTCATTTTTAATTAATTATTGTAAGGGAATAAAACGCGTCTGATCTCACGAATTTAACACTTTATTCTTTAATCTGGAATGAGTATTCCATTACCATTTAGACGTTTGCTGTATATTTTCCTTATAAGATTTACCTTTTATTGTTAATCGTGTGCTGGAAGAAAAAATTATGTCTTTCTAAATAATTTTTACTTTACTATAACATTTTTAAACATGCATTGAAAATTAATGGTCATTATTTTAGTTTCTGTAAACAAGCTTTTAGTGATTTCTTAGGGCCGAGGTTATACAATGCTCTGTAAACTGTATATTTTATAATACGTAGATCTTATTAGTCAACTGCATAAGTAAAATGGCAAAATATACTTAACGGCTGTCTCCACGTCAGTTGATTGTCTGATTTTCTTCACTGCGTACGCTGCTAGCTTAATTTTATTGTAGTCAGATTTGTAGATCTTTCCTTATCTAAAGTAACACAGTTGATCTATTTACGTTATAGCGCTTTTCCTACCCATAACCACTTCAAATTAATATTCTTTATGTTTCGAGTCATACTCTTATACACACTAAAACGTGAACTATGTTTCAATAATCAATAAAGCACTAATTATTAATTTAAAAAGATTGGAGCTAAATAGAAGAACGTCTAAACTTTTTGTTCACCTACCACGAAAACTCTCTAGTAAAAATTCTAGTACAACAATGATAAAAGTACGCGCCATCAAGTTGGTCGGCATGTTCACTCCAATGTAGTGTTTTGGCGTATATTCTTTTGTACAGGATACAAAAACTGCTCATTAACTTTAACTTAGGTGGTCGCTAGTATATTTAAAAAAACATACTCTCCGATTTGAGTACCTTTTAACTGAAAGATGCAGAAACTGCCCCTGGTTTCCGCCATTTCATTTGAAATATCTAATATCTTTTAAGGTATTAATTGACTGCTTCCGTAGCCTAATGGTATTGGCGTGTGGCTTAGAAACCGGAGGTCGTGGTTCGAATCCTGCAGGGACTCAACAAATTTTCATCGTTGTTTCCTAGTTGTTTAAGGCAATTTGGGCCGATTACCCAATTGTCTGAAAGTAAGATGATCCATGCTGCGGGCATGTGAAAAGTCGATCCACCCACCAACCCGCATTGGACCAGCGTTGTGGGATATGGTCAAAAACCCTCTAATGGATAGGGGTGTATTAGGGAGACATATGTCCAGAAGTGAACTATCACAGGCTGATGTTGATGATAATGATGATGATGATGAAGGTATTAATTTAAAAGATTGGAGCTAAATAAGCTTTTTTCTCGTAATCAGCACAACAAAAATATAGAAAACGTTACTCAAATTTCATAGAGGAAAACCTTTGAAGACCTATTATTGTGTACTACAATATTAGTACAATAGTATTCAAATTACTACTAGGTACGAATAAATTAAAAACGCCAGTTAAATCGTAAGAGGTTAATACTATATATTTATGTCTTTTAATGGTCTGCAATGAAAACAGGGAGCGATTATACCTATATGTTAATGACAAGGCGTAGTTCTGCCTGCGTAGTCTAGTGGGAAGTGCATGTGCTTTAGAAACCGCAGGTCGTGGGTTCAAATCCTGCGGGGACTCAACAAATTTTTATTGTTGTTTCCTAGTTGGTTCGCAATTTGGGCGAAAATCCGGTTGTCTGAAAATTTTGATGATCCATGCGTCGGATGGGCATGTAAAAGTCGGTCCACCCACCAATTAGCATTAGACTGGCGTGGTGGGATAAGGTCCCAAAACCCACTAATGGAGGATGCGTGCATTAGGGAGACCTATGCCCAGCAGTAGACTAACAAACGCTGATGATGATGATGATGATGATGATGAAGCCGTAGCCAAACATTTTAATATAAATATTGTCAAAAAGAAACAATGAAGCATATTGAAGGCTAATTTAAAGGCTAAACTGTGTAATTCCTTTTAAACGTAAAAGGCATCTAAAAATGCAGCATGCATTCAATCCTTAAGCACGTAATCCGATTATAATGCGAATAGTGGCCTAATCCTTTTAGGTAGATAAAATTAGTGTGCTGTGAATTATATACTGAGAAGAGCAACAAAAATATTATTGTTCTTTAAGTCTACTTCCTGAGAATAAATCAAAGTAAGTGTTTTCTTTATAAATCTGAGTCCTTAAAATGCAATTAGTCGCCTAGAAAGTCAAGTAAATTAGTACAGTAAAGGTCACTTAAATCTCACTGTCCTATTTATTAACCCCCGACGCAAAGAGAGAGTGTAATGAGTTTGCAGTGTCTGCTCATAGATCTGTCTGTATGTAGCCTGTCGCATCAGATTTTCCGAAAGGATTAGGCGATTTCAAACTATTTACTTTTGTATTACAGGTAAATTAGGTGCGAGTGTTTTCTGATATCTCTAATGAACATTGGAAGGGCTTTTGGAAAGTTGTGAAGATTAAAATTTGAAAAATAGATAATTGTTAGCTTTGACGACCCACTTTGCTAAGCGATGAGTGACTCTGACTGTTACATCAAAGGGTGTGGGTTCGATTCCCACCATAAACAAAATATTGGTGACGTGGTGAACATAGTGTTTTTGTCGTGTTTGTATCTAGTCAAGTGTTGAGGGAGCCGGAGGGTCTTTTAAAAAAAGGATAATCGTTCAAAGTGGGAACGTTTATTCCGTACAAGAGTATGCCTAAGACTAACTTAATATTAATTCAGCTCTAGAGTCTAAACAACAAGACCTCCGTGAAGCGGATGGGCTTATCATTCAACTGTCCACTCAGCGTCTGGATTCTTAGAATATAGAGCGCTGACACGTAGCGTTGGCAGACGTAACTCCTCCCTCCTTAAGTGCGAAGTTTTCCTTTTCAGGAGAGCTTCGAACATCTGCCCTGCGTACTATCTTATTATAACATTTCTTATACAATACAAAACACAGTAATACAATGATCAGAACATAGATTATGAGAGTCCATACACTTATTCTACGCACTTCAATGATTGCCCTTTCACTTTCACTAACTTCCGATTCACTAAAACTTTTCTTCAAAGCCACTGACAGGATCTGCAGGTCATCCAGGTCGACGCCTTCCAGGTTGACAGGTTTCAAGTACTTCGTCTCTTCAGGTGTGAAGATTGAGGGTAGATTTACAATCGGTAACTTAGGAATATGTTATGTTTTCTGAGATATCTGACGAATTTTCAGAACGACGTTTTGAACTCTCACTTCGAGGGTCGTCTAAGGTAAGTATGTGAAGGTACCTTTAACTTTGACGGAAAATTTCGTTGATACACGTTCTCGTAAGTAGCTCCATATTTCTACTATAGAGAATCCATCTGTTAGTTATGTAGTGCTTGAACACGGACATTTTCAATGGTGATGGGAATCTTGTGCATGACGTCACGTTCTCGGTGACGTCATCAAGTCAGTGATGCAGGAGTCATGAGTATACTGCAAAGCTCCATCATCAGTGCAGAGGAAGCTGGACTCGTCGATTTCTTGACACGGGTGAGTGAGCAGTCTGATCTTCAACCCTTTAGCCAGGAGATATGGGTATTTGGGCAATATGACAACAGTGGAATCACGGGATAATACAGGTATAGGAACTAATTTGTAATAGATATAAGTATCTTTCTCAATCAGAGGTATTTCCAAAAGGTAAGTGATTTGTGTTCCCTTTAAGTAAGCTTTCAAAGTTATGGACTGCTCTATCTTAATTAAGTTTTCTAAACTAGGAGTAAAAACTAATTTTCCTATTCTACTAATTTTATAAAGTTGGTATAACAACTTATCCGTCTCTATAATAGACTGATGTAAAATTCTAACTCTACAAAAGATAAACTAGTTTCTATTTCATCAAGCTTGAGTACAAATTGTCTGAAAGTTGTGAATAAGTAAATTGTATGCATTAATGAACTGAGTTCTCAAATTTTCCATGTTTGTCACCTCATTAACTTTATATTAAAGAAATAAGATTATTATTTAGTACACGTGTAGAGTTGGTCAAAGTTGTACCATCTCGGTGACCACCGTTAACTTTCTATTATTAAGATTTTGTTGAGACCCAATTTCACTGATCAATTTGTCAAATCTAGTGGTACGTCGTTATCTAGATTTCCGGTTATCATTTAATAAGTGAACCTAACGGGTTGATTAGACCTCGTTTGACTCGAGCGGTCGGAATGATCTGACTGAATTTATTAACAGTCATATTTTGTTATACTCAACTTGGCTTATATCTATAAACTTATCTGTAACATTACTTCTATCAAACTTATTCTCTACTAACTTATTTAACTCTAAAGACGTTGAACATTAAACTTTAAATCTTCCCTTAAGGGGTAACGTCTAATACTTACAAGGATCCATTTGTCGTTCTGATTACTGCGACACCATTCTTCACGGGCAGGATTCAGGATTTTTATTAAGTGCCTGAAGTTGAAGGGCCGCATTGGCTCATCATGCTATGTGCCAGAAGCACGAGGAGGTGCCTGTGAAGGGCGTTTATATTTTTAATTGGAACTTTAGTATCGCGGTTCTTCGCGTTTATGGAACTACGTTTCTTACAATTTCATCAGTCAACTCGGCCTTTCGATAGCGGGTTTGTCTTTACTACTTCTTTTGTTAACTTCTTTTGCGAATATTACGTCACGGCTCAATTCTAAACTCGGTTTCTCCGCCTCGTTTTGAATCTATTTTTTCCTTACGTTTAATGGCCTGTTCTGACAAATGTTGATATAGAAACTTAGTTCTCTTTGCATGTTCCCTAACTAGCTGTTGCGTATTGCTTCTCAAAGTCTCGCCAAATGCGTTCCTCGAGTCCGTATGGCCTAGTAAAACTTCAAAGGGGGTCAAACCCGTTGTTGAATGTATAGAGTGGTTAT
Source organism: Lamproptera curius (assembly GCA_029286875.1). Lineage (NCBI taxonomy): Eukaryota > Metazoa > Arthropoda > Insecta > Lepidoptera > Papilionidae > Lamproptera > Lamproptera curius. The sequence continues at coordinate 63,914 of JAGSMT010000386.1, forward strand.
AGGCCATAATGGCATACGTCATTACAGAGGAAGCATCGGTGTACTTCTGCTCATACTTTGCTATTCTATAAATTTCGATAATGGTGCTATGGAATCTCTCTATGAGACCCATTGAATTTGGATTATTAGGGGTTCCAATGTGTAGATCTATTTTGTATAAAACTAATAATTCCTTTAAAAGGGCGTTATTAAATTCAGAACCGGGATCTGCACTAATTCTGCGGGAACACCATAAAGGAGAAATACTTAATAAGGGCTCTGACTATCTCTGGGGTAGCCCGTTAGGGATCTCGAACGCTTGCCAACTTTGCTGAAGGCATCGATGGCTGTCAAATAGTAGCGCCGTCGATAGAGAAAACATCGATGAAAATTTCCTCTAGCGGCTTTGATTGAGTGTGAGTTAATTGCATTCTGGTTTGAGAGGTTTCCGATCGTATTTCACGCTTGCAAACCTCACAGGAATTTATAAAACTTGAAATTGACTGTTCCATGTTATGCCAAAAGTAAGTACGCTTAATGTGAGCTGAAGTTTCCTGATGCCACGATGGCTGTCTTACCCGTATGGTATTCACTAATTATTTCTTGTTGTTCCTCTTCGTTATCCGTGAAAACTACTCTTTTAGTACATTCAACAAATTGAACTGATTCTTTCTTAAATAAGTATATTACCATTTCGGTAAACTGTCTCCTATGCTGTTTATCTTCAAAGTAAATATAATATTTAGTATTATTTTTTAATGTATTCTTTTAGAAACTTGTTTTACAAGATCAATTCGATTTAAAGGTAAGTGCACTTCAAGGATCCTTTGTCTTTCGTGACAAATCCTTTACTGTTAATCTATCCACAGACCAGAAATAAACTAAAATTTGGTTGGGCTTAGTGTACAATAGCCTCTTCAATATTGGGATACCCTTAGATTCAGTATCCTGCGCTGAATGCGTCGTTTCAATACTAGAAGATTTTTCAGAAGCAGTTAAAGTCGAACTTGATGGACACGGTATGGAATAGGGGAACCACGTCTTACGGGGTATCTGAATCTGAAATAACTATTGTGTCTTCATCGTCCGATAATAAGGATATAGGTGGGTCTGGTTTATCAGAAACCTCTCTTGATCTTTATTTAATTGCGCTATATCCTTTATTAGCTGTTTTATTTCCTTATTCTTATTCTCGTCCGTATCAACATTAGCATCCGTTGACATATTCTCATCTTTGCCTAACGCGTTGGTCCTAATCCGTGAGAGCGCATCTGCTGTTACAATTAAGCTTTCCTTTTATGAACAATTTCGAAATCATATTCGGATAAACGTAAGCGCCAACGTGTTAATCTACTGTTAGTTTCTTTTAAAGAGTTAAGCCAGGCTAGGGGCTTATGGTCAGTTACGATGATAAATTTCTTACCATAAAGGTAGGGGCGGAAATGCTTAACTGCCCAGATAATGGCTAGTAGTTCCTTTTCCGTTACGCTGTAACGGGTTTCAGCGTCGTTAAGGGTTCTACTGGCATATGCGACTGGTTTGTCACTACCAATAGGTCCTTGCGACAGGATTGCTCCGAGAGCATATTCTGAAGCGTCAGTTGTTAATACGTAAGTTTTGTCAGGGTCTGGGTATTGTAATATAGGGGCGTTAACGAGTAACTCTTTACACTTTTGGAAGGCTTCTATATATTGGGCATCAGTGACAGGCATAGACCGCTTCTGTTTCAGTCGAGCTGTCATCGGTTGAGTAATTTTTGCAAAATCTTTTATGAATTTACGATAGTAACCAATCAGACCTAAAAAGCTTTTGATTTCCGTCGTTGTACGGGGCAAGGGGTAATCTAATATGGCTTTAATTTTGTCGTTATTAGGTTTCAAGCCGTCACTCGTTATTGTATGTCCAAGGTACAGAACTTCCTTTCTGAGGAATTCCGATTTGTCAAGTTGTACTTTCAGGTTAGTCTTCCTAAGTCTGTCAAAAATGGTACGTAATTTTGCTAAATGTTCCTGCAAGCTTGCTGAATAAATAATTATGTCATCTAGATACACAAGCAGTGAATTCCTTGTAAGCCGTAATATGTTGTCAATAGTCCGCTGAAATGTTCAGGTGCGGTTTTAAGTCCAAAGGGCATTCGAGAAAATTCGTAATGTCCTGAGTTTGTACTGAACGCGGTTTTTGTCATCCTCTTCAGCGACTTCAATTTGAGTGATAGCCACTGGCAAGGTCAAGAGTCGAAAAGTAACAGCTGCGTCCTAATTTGTCAAATAGTTCAGTTATATTTGGCAAGGGTACTTGTCGTCGGTTGTAATTTCGTTCAACTTTCGGTAGTCGATAACAAGTCGGTATTTTTTTCATTACTAGCATCGGACTTCTTAGGTACTAAGTGCAGGGTGCACTCAGGGGAGAAAGAATTTTGAATTATGTTACTTTCTAACATTTTGTCAACTTGTTTGTTAATTTCATCATTAATAACTTGGGGTTGTCTGTAGGGACGTATAAATATGGGGTCTTCGTTCCAGGTACGAATATGGTGTTTGACTTCGTTAGTAAAGTTAAAGGTAACTTCTCGAATAAAATATGTCCTTATATTCGAGACAAAGGTTTTGTATAGAGTCTCGTTCTTCAGCGTTCATATGGTCTAAACGAAGCTTTGTTAAATTCTCAGTTAATATGGAATCCAACTTCCAAATCGGTTCAGTTGTTTAATTTGTTAACTTTATATTGTATGCTATTGTATTTAGATACTTTAAAAGGGGCTGTGACTTTAAAATCATTTCTGTGTCTAAAGTATTTTGGATTATAGTTGTTAGCGTATCCGTTCTACATCTGACCAAAGCGGTAGGCATCCTGACACCTTCATGAAGCAATTTGTAATTTAATATTGCATCTCCATTACGCAAGTCAGTAGGCAACCTAACTCTTTGTTTCACAACGTGGGCTTTTTAATTACGTCATTCTTAGGGTTAAATAATGGGTATAGCAGACGATTGTGTATAGAGCACTTCGTTTTCATATCAATTTTAGCATTCAACTGTTTCAGGAGATCGCTGCCGATAAAGTCCGTCATAACAGCTGTCTACGTCAATACGTAAAATTTATGTAAGTCAGGGTGTTAAAAGTCGGAACAATGGTATGACAAGGACTTCGTCATGTCGACTAGACGCGTGAGTACTAATAACTTCAAACGGTTCATAGTATTTAGAATCAACAAAATATTCATTAGCCTTTTTAGGACTAATAAATGAACGTGAACTACCTGTGTCTATCATGAATTTGGAGTTAATTTCTGGTATAACTATGTACGGCAAGTTTGGCGTACTATAGTTAAGCTTTATTACTTCGGGGTTTGCCAAGAAGGCAACCATATGAATTTTCCACATTCTGGACATCTGTGTCCTGGGGATCCTGGTCTATCATAGTCGATTCATACGCTTCCACCATTGTCAGTCAGTTCTAGGTCGTAGTAGTACTCTGCTCGGATTCTCACCCATAAAGAGTAGCGTTGTCCATGTTGGGTTCGTTTAAGTTATGTAGTTCATTTATTCCCTAAGTCCCTGAGGTTTCATAGGGGCTGTAGCATGCTAACATCCGTGGACATCTGCGGAGCTAGTCTCTGCGTGGACGGTAACCAAATGGTTGTTGGCCCTGGGTAAATTGTGGGCGATAGCCTAACTGCTGTTGGCCCTGGGCGAAAGGTGGGCGTAGCCGAACTGTTGTAGGCCACTGGGTGAAAGGTGGGCGATAACCATGTTGTTGGCCCTGGGTGAAAGGTGGGCGATAACCGAATTGTTGTTGGCCCTGTGTGAATGCTGGGCGATAGCCGAACTTTGTTGAACTAGCGGCTTGTGTCCCACTGGTTGAGGTTGTGCAGGAGGCACGTTAATTGGCTTGTTAAAAGGTATGCCAAATTTAAATTTGTTCTGCGGTAAAGTCACAGGGGCATTTGTATTCCAAATTTAAAACCTTGAGGTTTGTCTCGAAAAGATTCTGACTCACATGCACTTTAGGCGGTATCGAAGATCTTAACATCTTATTCTTAGCGTTATACTGGTGCATGAAGTTTGCTTCCTCGACTACGATGCTCAAGGCATTTTCAAGTGAGCTAGCACCTTTTGAGGGCCACAATACGCAGTAAATCCTCTGGCAAGTTATAAAGAAAACGTTTAATGACATATTGTCGTATATAGTGACTTTACTTTGTCGAAGATTCACATCCTGCGTTAGTTAACTTTGGCAATTAATGTGCTTTTAACATGTTGGATAGGTTCCAAAAATCTAGGTAAGATTCGCCACTATTCATTTTCAAAGACTCTAATTCTATCGCAATACATTCTTCAGAACTGGGTCACCAAAATGTTGTTCTAAGGCTCCCTTTAATAGAGGCCATGTGTCTAAATCTTGCGTTCGCTAACAAGCGCGGCGCTCTGCCTATAAGCTTAGATGTTATAACGTGAAACACGTACAAATCTGGTGTGGATTATTATCGATTCTGCAGCAACTTATTACATATTCACACTTTCTTATAAAAATTTAATAATTGCTCGTCACCGTCGAATTTGGGGATGACGCTGCTAAAGTCCCTAGGATCTGGGCTATATTCTCCATTTTTATTCTGAATTCTAACACTTTTATCTTATAAATCAGACAATTTTCTTCAAATATCACACTATCTTATACTATGTTTAAAAGAAACCACAAACACACTTCAATTTTTGGAAACAGTGCTCAGAATTTTCTAGATACTTATAACTAGTGAAAAGGATTGGGCTTAGACTGGAAATAGCGATTTGGGTCTACTCACAGACTCTCATGTCCCTCGGTGAATCTTAGGCGTGCTCGGGATGCTCCTTGACGAATTTGTTTGGTTCTGGATTTCCGTTAAACGCAGAAACGCACGACGTGATCTGATTTTTAGACTTTTCGCGACCGAAATCCTACCAGGCTGCGCCAGTCAAGTGTTGAGGAGCCGGAGGTCTTTTAAAAGGATAATCGTTCAAAGTGGGAACGTTTATTCCGTACAAGAGTATGCCTAAGACCTAACTTAATATTAATTCAGCTCTAGAGTCTAAACAACAAGACCTCCGTGAAGCGGATGGGCTTATCATTCAACTGTCCACTCAAGCGTCTGGATTCTTAGAATATAGAGCGCTGACACGTAGCGTTGGCAGACGTAACTATCTATATAATATGTATTAATTTATAAAATAATGGACCGTCTTTTTATTTATCAGTTATCATATTTCTATACTATAAGAGTGGTTTAGTTTGTGTTAATCATGCAAGTGTTTTGTTTTGAATGACCCGGGTCAATCAATCGCTGTGGATCCTTATGATATTTGATAACTGTAACGAATCGTGTCGCGCTATATTGACTTGGAATTATGCATGCAATCTTTCAAACCATTTAGCTTTAAAAAAAAAATTGTTTCTAATATTAAGTTAAATAATTTTACAGAGTTGGAACGATACGTACATTTCTTAATTGTTGTTGTTATGTTATAACATAATGATTTTTAGAAGGACACGTTTATATTAAGTTTATATAGAATGATCAGGTAGTCTATCGAAGGACAGTTAATATTAAGTAAAAACAAATTTGTGTAACAGGAATTGAGTTAGCTAACACTTGTCTATGTTTACATTCATGATAATTCGCAATTTAGTACAATCTTTCGTGAACATTAATTTTAAGTAAAATATTGTTTAAAATTAAAAATTTTAGATAAAAGTTTATTTACAACAACTTTGTAATAATAAGGAATAAGAGTAGGCTTTATATATACTGTCTCAGTAAACGATTGAACGTCTGATGCTTTAAACTAAACAGTATTATTTACACCGATTCCTACCAAGGATGATCCGTGAGCTCTTGAGATTAAAAACATCCAAATTTCAATAGAGAAGATGGTTGGGTTCTACCACCTGCTTGGGATCCCATAATTAATAAATTAAAATTTAAACCCAAGCATAATACCACTCTGCTATACAGATAAAATCAGTTAATTTTGCATAGGTCTGAGTACAGATTAAAAATAATTAATAAAAATTAAGATCTGGAAACCCCGCTTCAGCACTGGCAAGAGACGATGACATCTCAGTCTACCCTTGACCACGGCGCTGGAAAATGTTCGAAAGTCGGAATTTAAAATGTAAAATAAACGCGATAAAATCCGTAAAGTAATTTTATTTAATAATGTATAATATTTGGCAAGCAATAGAAATAATTATACCAATCTTTCTCCATTAAAAGCAGCAGACTCAAAAGCAAACATTGTGATCATTAAGTAGTCAGGAAACTATTTCATTTCGGTAACGGTGTATGCTCCACCGGAAGTTCATAATGTTGTCTAAAGCCACCTTGTAGCACCGTTTATTTTGCAGAAAACCGTATTTTGTCGATTTTAAAACTTTTTTATAAACCAATAGTTAGGTTTTATCTATACTAATGTTATAAAGAAACTTTAGAACCGATTTTCCAAATTTTGCTATTATAAACAGGAACTATCTTTACCACTATGTCTACATTAATCGTTCCCATAAACTTTTCTCCTTATGAAATTTTGTATTTATCCTAAAATACTATGGACCTTACATACGAACAGCGGTGGATATACACTAAGGGCAATTAGCTTGCCAAAAGTGCAAATTTTTTAGGGTGGAAAATTTCTTCTTTGAAACGATTTCTTTCAGGTTTTCCTTTTAAATAAAATTCTTGTTTTGGGGTAGATTTTTTCCGGTGCCCAGTGTTTAACTTCAAATTCGGCGGTATACGGATGAAATAATAAAAAAATTCATTATTTTGTTTACCGAATACTATACATTATTAAAAAATGGTCGTGGTCACGGGGGTAGATTACCCATGACACTGGCTGGAAAATTTTGAACTCGGAATTTAAATATGTAAAATAAAAGCGATAAAATTCGTAAAAGTCATTTTATTCAATAACAGATAAAAATATTAAAATCTTCAGGAACATCACTCCCAAATCGAACGTTATTATTATCAGAATCGACCTCAGACATAGAAAATCGAAGCTAAATCAAATTAGCCTCCCCTTTCCTATTTGCGGTGTGTTTGTTACGTAACTGCGCAATCGATCTCCAGTTCAACTTCATTTCAAAGCAATCGTGCTGACACTTTATGATAGTTTGATATACAAGCAGAAAAACGGATTTGCGTATTTGTAATGATGATAACCGTCTCCGTAGCATTCTGTTCAGAATCCCGAAGGAGAAATCACGCTAAAAGTTTGCTTTCAGGTTGGTTTAAGCAAAATGGCCCGATTATCTGAAAAGTAAGATAATTCAATCGTCGGATGGACATATAAAAAGTCGGTCCCGGTTGTCAAGACAACCTTGGCAGTCGTTATAGCAAATCATAAAGGCCTTTAAAATATTGCTGACAACTAATTCAGCCTTAGAAGGCAGATTACCCTTTGGAAGTCAGATGTCAATCGCTTTGCGTAAAAACTGTTATTTAGGTAAATCTGGATGGATTAGAAGCCGACCCCATGAAAACTTGGGATAGTGGCTAGGTGAAAGACTATGATAAAGTGGATATGGACATAAACTAGACAAGTACGGTAGTGTTTAAAACAATGAACTACGCCGTGCGGATATAGGGGTAGGGATGGTCTTTTAAAAACTTATTTTTCTTCAAAAAAATTTAACACTTTACTAGATACAAGATTTGTGTTTATTATAAAATATGAAATTTAGTTCAACGGAAGTTTTGAAAATTAAACCTTATTTACATAATGATTTCTAAATTATAACTTGTAACTGAGTTACCATAAGTGATAGTCTTATACCATCACGGCATTTCTTGTCACTTTTAAGGTGTTGAATACTGCGTGTAGAACATTTATTGCCCTCATAGCCTTGTGTAAGGGCTTGTGCTTTAAAACCGGACTTCGTGGTTTCAGATTCTGCGGGAGGAAAATATCCTGCGTGTATTGTGATCCTATATAGATCGTCAACATGGTCATCAATCGACTGGAGAACATTATACAATGTAGAGACCATTATTAACATTTATTGATTTATCACGTAGGGTTCAGCATTGTTTTGTCAATGTACCAAGAAAATTTTTAGTTACATATTAAAATATCAAAATTTATCATCATTGTTCATCAGTTCGAGTTCATCTACATATTGCATGTATTATACACATAAACCTTTCTCTTCGATTACTCTATTTTTAAATAAATCCGTTTCAAAATCAGTAGCTGAGTTTTAGTTTAACCATAAATGGAACGGATAGATAGCGTAAGCGACTTTAGTTTATACTGTAGTGTTGACTTATTACTTAATCAAGTGGATGTAGTTAAAACGATAATTCGCTTATTTTACATTCCAAACGGACTCTGCACTTTGTTTTTTTTAATAGACTGCATGGTGTTTTTTTTAATCACATAACAAAATCAAAATGCCGTGTCTATAAATAATGCATCTATCCATATCTTGCTTCCATAACTGCCTCCATAGCTTAGTGGTAAAGGCGTGTACTTTAGAAACCGGGTTTGAATCCTGCGGAGACTCACTAAATTTCATAGTTGGATTAGGACAATTTCGGCCGATCACCTCACTCAATGTGAAAAGTAAGATGATCCATGCGTCGGATGGGCAGTAAAAAGTCAGTCCACCCACTAACCTGATTGGACCAGCGTGGTGGGATACGGTCCAAAAACCCGTAATGGAGAAGACGTGCATTAGGGGAGCCCTATGTCTAGTGGACAAACAAAGGCTAATATTGATGCTTCCCATTCCATATTTTCAATTAAAATTCAATTAAAACATTAATCTATACCTGCACAAAGCCTTTTAATTCCGAAACATTGGAAGGATTGCCTTTGACAGTTTCTGAAAACCACGTGAGCGTTTGACGTCTGCTAAAATCATAATAATAATTTGCTGAATAAATCACTTTATTTCTTTACAAATTGTCTAGAATATTCAACGTTGAATCTTCTAGACGTAAGAGTTATACACACTTCCTCTACGCTTTATTATTATAATTATATTTATTTCCTCTCCGTGCGTGCCGTGGCGGAGACAGGAAAAGACAATTGCACGGAAACGCTATTTGGAACGGCTTCCTGCTTTACTATAATAAAAGAAAGACAATGCGAAGCAAACACTGGCTAACATATTCACTTTTAAAAATGCAACATTTTATGTGCGTAAATTTATAACCACTAATGTTATATTTTAATAATATTAATTTGTTGATGAGACTTTGGTATTAAGGGTAGCAAAATATATATTTTTTAAAGTTATGATCGAGGTGACGCTGGAATTTGTTTTAATATGATTTTGCTTATCTTACCAAGAACTTTAACGGTAGTTACAAGAATGATCAAACAATCCATTGTAACATGGGTGTTCCCAGAGCAATGGAAGATAGCTATAGTAAAACCAATTCCAAAGAAAATAAACCCTGAAAAATATAAGGATCTACGACCAATAGGCATTTTGCCTTTCTTATCTTTAAATCTGTAGACCAATTTTTGTACTCAGATACTCGGGACGATTACATCTTACCTTATTTAATAGGGTTTTATTTTTTTATAATAGGCACCGCAGTGGTACTCCACCAGACGGTCTCCTGTAAACAGAGGACCTACCACCGGTTTTAGAAGATAACGGTTTAAGAAGATAACGAAGTACGGCGACTGCTTTATTGGATGTCGTCAATGATAGCATTACAGCGCGTGACGCAGGACAAGGTACTTTGTTAGTTTTAGTGGACTTTACTTGCGCGTTTGATACATTGAACACAACCTTACTCCTGTCTAAGCTAACATTTTATGGTTTTAACGATTCCGCAATAAAATGGTTCACTAGCTACCTTAACAATAGAATGTAGTATATTAAAATTCAAAATAGCATTGGTAATCAGATGTTTCCTTCCGTTAAATCCATCTATCGAGGTGACCGCAAGGCTCTATTTTGGGGCCAATCCTTTTCATTTTATACATAACGGACAATGTCGGTGCCATAAAGCATAGCAGATATCATTTGTACGCGGACGATGTGCAGTTGAATATATCTTTTAAACCCAGCGACCCCAGAGACGCCACCTTGGCAATAAGGAAAATCAATCACATTTGGAAGACATTGGTAATTGGTGCAATTCAAATAAGAAGGCTCATAATTAATCCCACTAAAGGTAAGTAATTTATTTTAGTAACACGAAAAAAAATTGAACCACTTTATTAGAGACGTGTAAATTGGGTCTTATCAAGATGATGATAAAGATGGATAGAAGGTTGCGTTTTGAGTAACACATACTAGAAACTAAACGTAATTGCTTCTACAAGTTAAAAGTTTTGTATCATATTCGCGAATAAATAACGGTGGGTATGCACGTCAAATTGTGCGACACACTTATTTTATCTAAATTATCAGATTATGCTGATACGGTACTTGGTGCTTGTCCGCACGCCAAGACTAAGAAAATTATGCAAATAGTACAAAATGTCAGTGCGCGTTTCTGTTTCACTATTCCTCGTCGATTGGATATTACACCTTTCCTTAAACGACATGACTGGCTCAATATATCCAGCTGGTGGACTCTCCATCTAGCAACGTTGCTTTTCGGCGTAATAAGAACCAAGTAGCTTAGCTATTTGTATAAAAAGTTGCAGTTTTCACAGCTCTGCGTAAGAACTGCACTCCGTCTTTGTTGTCCAAATACACGGCTTCCATTCGTGGTTACTTTAGGTTTGCTGTAACCACGTGCTGGAATGATCTCCCGCCTCCAATAAAATTCTATCGAATCAAACGATTAAATTTGAGTTAAAGCAATACTTGATTTCAAAACAAAAGTTCAGCACTGCTTTTTAAAACGTGAACAAATACAGATGCTTAAAGTTATTACGTAATGGTATAAGTTCTAAGAATGTGTCTAATCTTTTTAGTGTGAAAGTATATGCAGAAATGATAAAGTATAAGATACCATTTTTGTGTTTAGCTCTTAATTATTTTTTTTGCAAAACATTGCACAATACTTTGACTAAATTGTTATTTAAGCTATATGAATAACTTTTTGTACTATATAACTATAGTTAAATAGCACCATCAACCTCTACATTAAACGGGTCCACTAAAATCAGCATTCACGAAGATTTTCTTTTCTTCGTGATTAAAGCTGAGTGGATAACATTTTAGTAAACAAGCAATTTATGTTTATAGTTTTATTGTTTACTGTACTTTTCCATTTTCTGTGCCAAATAAATGTTTTTGTTTTTTTCTTTCTTTCTAAAACGTGTAATACATGACATTTTGATTGAATGAATACCTTAAAAGATATTAGAGATTAAAATGCTCTAGCGGAAATCGCGCTGTTGTTGTCACCGCAAAATGGTTATACTGTTTAAAGTCGGTCATAATTTTTGTTAAAATTCCTCTTGTTTATTCTTTACTTGTACCTGAGAAATTCTATTTACCCATGTACTGAATAACTATACTGTTCGCAAATGACGGCTTAGCGCGCAGAGTTATTTTATGACATAATAACATTAATTATTATTAAGCGTTATTCTTGTTGGATCATATCACAGATATTTTTTATTGAAGAGCATTGTAGTTTTAACACAATTCACAAAAAACAAATCTTGCACTATTCTGTTATATTCTTTTTAAATAAAAAGCTCCAAAATTTTCTTTGCTAGTGCCTCTTTAAACCGTCTCTAAGATTTTCTTTTCCGCATTTATATTCATTATGCTAACCTAACTTACTTAGTTTACATGAATTAAGTTTGAATCAAATTACCAAAAACCCTTCGACATTAAAAGTTCATATAAATATCTGTTTGCAAATAATTATTCTATCGAAAACTCGAATAAGCGCATACAAACTTATGAAATAACAATTAAAAAAGACAGTTTAATGAAATACTTAATAATCTTTTGCAGTTTGTTGGTGGGTTTTGTATTTTTTATATGAAACGCTGTATTAACGTAATAATATTTTTTATCTTTTAGTTCCTTCTACGGTTACAGCAAAGTCACTACAAGTAAACGTGGGGATTCTTGTATATCACGAAATCGTGCCTTTAGCCTATTCGTATGGACTTATTTATTTATTTATTTACACTTTAAACACTAATTGTACATAGGCGGACTTAATGCAAATAGTTATTTTCTCCCAGTCAACCTTAAGGTGGTGCAAAGATAATCAGTAGGGAGGTACAGATAAAATAAAAGAAAGGTAACGGTTAAATATAAGTTAAACATAAGATATAAAAGATACCTATGAATAAAACAATATATATTATGATATAAATACATATGCATATATATATATATATATATATATATATATATATATATATATATATATATATATATATATATATGTAAATATATATAATTATATATATATATATATATATATATATATATATATATATATATATATATATATATATATACATATACATAATTATAAGTTGTATGATTCATACAAATTACCACATAAGTATATATATGAAGACAGTATTATGTTATATTTTGCAAGTCTTTTCATTGGTGCTCTTTGGTTTTCTTTTTAAAAGTAATATAACTTTTGGCCATCCTGATTTTAAGAGGTAGCGCATTCCATTAAAGTACAGACTGGATAAAGAATGTAGAGTGCATGAAGTCAGAACAGTGAACGGAACATTGAAGCAGACGATTATGTATCGATCGAAGATTTTTGTTACTGACTTCATGCAGATACGAGAAATAAGAAGATATATACGAGGGTGTTGTAGGAGAATTTAGAAAGGAATAAAGAGTGGTCAGGGCTCGTAAGGAGCGTCGCTGACGAATAGGTAACCACTGAAGTTGGGAACGGTATGCAGAAATGTGGTCGTATTTACGTAAATTGAAAACGAATCGAGTGCAGTTATTATAAGTCGGTCAAGTTTGTTGAGGTGATCTGCATTCAGGTCAAAGTAGCACATGTCACCATAGTCGACAAGCGGGAAAATTAAGGTCTGCACGAGCATGACTTTTGTCTGAATAGGCAAAAAGTTTTTAAAACGATAAAGGCATCGCAGAACGCCCGTCACTTTCCTTACAACACTTGCAACTTGAGCATTCCAACTCAGCGTTGTGTCAAAATATAAACCGAGATTTTTAACCTCGGTGCTGAGTGGAATATGGCTGCTATCAAAAGTAATTTGAGGAAGTGATGCCATATCAACCTTTCTCAAAGTGCGTGCACTACCTATTAAGATAGCTTGACACTTTAAGGGGTTAACGGTTAATCCAAACTTACCACACCATATTTTGATAGCCGCTAAGTCGTTATTTAGCTTTAGAGTCGCTTCGGGTAATTTGTCAATTGATTGTTGAGTGTATAATTTTAAGTCATCGACATAGAGATGATACGCACATTGAAGATCATGAATAATAAAATTAATAAATATAGAAAACAGAATGGGAGAGAATTTTAATAATTAATATAATTACGCTCATATTTCGTTTATACTCGAATATTTTATTTTAAAATTTTGATTTAAATATTAATATTAATACTACTGTTCTTAAGTCTGTTATTGTACATTATATTATCAATATTATTCTGAGAGAACCTCGCTCATTCTGTCCACACTCATCGCGCTTCGCAAGATAGCATCAAGTTAAATATTGACCGACTATTACACCGTATCAATTTATCCATAGTCAAATTTTAAACAATTTAATAATGTCAACCTATGATTCTGACATTACATGCGCAAATAGGGTACTGATTTAAATCGGAGTGCTATCTAAATTCAGAAGAAGCCATCAAAAGGTTTTACCTTTGGATTGGTCCGGTGATTCCGTTATTTCGTAACTATCTTAAGGTAGGCTCTAAGACAATGCCTAAGGCCCAAGCCTAAACTCGCCTGAGCACATTATTTTGTGCAAAACAATAAATAGATAAAAAACATCTATTATATATTAAAGGCCATAACGTTCAAATTAGAAACCACATGGTTTATAATTGGTAGTTAATTTGTTCAACATTTTTATTCGCCCGAGCGTAACCGCTGGCATAAAATGTATTTTTTAAGTCTAGTTTTTAATCTTGGAGTAGGTTTTTTGGTTATTTCTGACGAGCCATGGTTTTCTTTGTATCTCGGTTTCTTTGGACAGACGAGTTACGTACCATCAATTGAACTTACTCTCTCTCCTTTCATCTCTTAATGTAAAAATAAGAAACATAAACAAAGTAACGTTACTTACTCGGATTTATATTTTATTAAGAAAGCGGCGAAATGAGCTGGATGTGACCTAAGTAAGCAATAAAAAATTTGGAAAAAATGTGGCTTTAAACCTTTGCCCTGACAGCGAAATGCTAGTTGCGGTGCCCTGTTAACCAGAATATACAAGTAATCTTACATTTCCGCTGAGCGGCTGGAATAGGCACTGCTGTTGTACTAATCGGTCCTATGTTTAATGATGACCTACGAGGCTCCACCTTTCAAGTAATTACTTGTATTAGAAAAAGGTCAAATACGTCCATTATTTTCGGACAAAAAAATACAAGTACAAAAGCTTATTTTCTTAACTAACTGCTACCACATATTCGCATTTTTTTAATATAGGCACTCGTAATGATCCAGCAAAAACTTTCATTCTTTCCGTTTAACTTTGACGAATTTGAAAACGTATTAATTTATTTGAAGCCAATATAAGTGTTCGCGCGCATTTCAATGTCGCCTAACATAGGCGCTAATTGGCAACGCAATAATCTTCCTTCCCTTTCTTCCTATACCGCTCCTTTCGTCTGCCCTCTTTTTTTCCTTTTAATTTTTTTTATCTCGCGAAGAAAGGAGGGTAAAGGAGAATACTTCGTGATGCGAACGGCGCCAGCGTCGCCGAAGTCGAGCAATGCATTTTTAAAAGTCACATGATGCGAATGGCCAACGCTCCGTTCTAATAGTTATAAGTTTACCGCGAACCCCAACCGCGTCACGTTGTCTGAGCCGGATTACGCAAATGGTCCTTCGAACGGCATCCTCGCTTCTGGTCCTTAAATAGGATCTACCATATCGCTATCACTCGAGCTAGTTGGTCCAATCAAATTGGCTGACGAAACTTGAGTGACCACGCGCCGCGCAACCATAAATTTGGTCCATACGAGCCGGACAGATCAGTTACCTATCCTGTAAAGTACTTCTAAAATATGGTAGATTGCGTAACCACGTGGTCATGTAATACACGCGCCTATACTTGTTTCAAAGTTATTTCAATATTGTTGGGGTTTATTTATAAATCTTAACGGCCTCATTATTTTAAATCGCTACATATAATAATCGCTCACCTTATATTTAGCACAGCGGCGCACTAAGCCCATTAGAGGCCCGGGGCGGCAAAGCTGAATGAGGCCCCCAAGCTTTAAGCAAAATGTATTTCTACAAGCTTTTTATTCAGTTCACATTTGTATGTATAAAAATTTATGGTATTCCGTTAAAATCTGGCAAGTTAAATATAAATTCGGCTTAAATTATTTAAGTTTAATAAACATAGGTATGCACCTACAATTATCACCATCATCATCATCATAAGCCTGTGATAGTCCACTGCTGGACATAGGCCTCCCCTAAAACACCCCCATCTATTAGGGGGTTTTTGGACCGCACTCCACCACGCTGGTCCAAATTGCCCTGACCAACTAGGAAACAACAATGAAAATTTGTTGAGTCCCCGCAGGCTTCGAACGCACGACCTCTGGTTTCTAAAGCACACGCCCATACCACTAGGCTACGGAGGCAGATATGGAATGAATATAGTTGAGGAAAATAAAATACGAATCAAACGACAAAAAGGTAGATCAAAAGTAGTTTTTATTTTCAATAGATAGGAAGTTTATCATTATATGTGTTTTCGTGCCTTCAATTTACTGAACTTTTCAATAACTTCTGTGAAATCAATTTCTTTCAAATTTTTCTTTGAATTGAAAGCACGGCCATATTAACCAGTCGCTCTAGACCCATTGTAGATCAAAGACAATTTTAATTAGTTTAGTTTGAAAACTTCTCTGCATGATGCAACCGAGATGCAAATGGTCAAGAAGTATTGAGTATAAGCGATGTACAGGAAATGATTCACTAAAATCCCATTTTATTATAAATTGTAGGATTTCTTGGCTGTCCATTTGCAGCAACACCCATAGTTGTATCGGTGGCTCTTACATGTCTCCGGGACCTTTTAATTTCTTCTAAAACTTACTCCTTATCAAATTTACAATAAAGATGTATTAAATTATCAACTGCTACAGCAAGAGCATCATCTGAAGCTTCTAGCATAAACTTTGATTTAGTAGCATTTCTTTTGATTTAATTTGGAAAATATTATTGATTTGCTTCATAGCCTTCTGTCGTGTCGACGATTCATGTATATATCGATATATGCATTGAAACGTTGACCGTCTTATTTCTTTTTGAATTGTTAATCCAACACCATAGATATAAAAGAAATAAATGTCATAAACCACAAACCACACCATGAACTAATTCACCCGGCATTGTTCTTTTTACCTTCCCTCTTCTTCGTTTCTCTATGTCAATGTCCATATCATTGCATTTTTTTGTGCCAAAAGTTGCAGCATTGACTACAATCGTTTCGTTTCGTTTCGTTCGGTCACTAAATACTCATTCAAGGCTTTTAGTTTAACGATTCCTATATCCAGAGTCATTTTCGGAGACTGAAAATGTTACTGAACTAAATTTACTTCCTCCAGTACAGAAAGCCTAAAATTTTATGTAGGTTAAAAAGTTAAAATCACAAACAGCCGGCAGGAGCAAGCTTGCTTCTGATCTTGTATCTAGATTTGCCTTTGTTGGATCTTGAAAATGCTCTATAAACTACTTATAATTGTCTCTATATTATCTTTTACGACTTTTACTGACTCGTAATGAGCACTCCAGATAAACGTTTTAAATTTGTACTACTCTTCTCTTTCAGTAATTGACATCTATCTCTGTGTAGATGATGAAATAAACGAATACAATTGCTCTACTTTTCCAAAACACGTGACGCTGGAAGGAATGCATGCAAACGCATGAACTCCATAAATATTCAAGGAATGATTAGGACAGGGAGTGAATAGGGCTTTTGAATTTATTTCTCGGATTTTTGTTGCACCCCTCTATGGACACCGGACATTAACGCGGCATTGTCGTAACCTTGAGCTCCGTACAACGCAATATCTAGTCCATCTTGTTTCAGCTGTTGCTAAATGTCTTTTGATATATCCTCAGCAGTTTTTCCTGATATCAAAAAAAACCTAAAAAAGATTCCCGTACATCCACAATGTAATTTTCTATATGAACAAATCTAATGATTTGACTCATTTGTTCTGTTTTTCTTTTCTTCTTTACTTTCGCCAGGAGTGCTGTTTATGGATATAAATACGATGGTACTCTCTTTGACCCATTAGCGGCCTCTTCTAGGTTTAAGCAATGCTCTGTCAGCACCGGATCAAATTTCGCTAACAATTGTACTAATTCTAAAAAAAATACCTTGGTTTCCGAAGAAATATCTTCACGGTGGCCTTTGAAAGCAAGATATTGTTGGGCTAAGACTAACGTTTTTGCAAGCCCACTGTCAACGTTTTCCGAGATGTTCATGAGATTATTCATGCTGTGATATCCTTGGATTTAATTTCCACCACTGACAAAAACCAGAGACAAATTTATTTGTGTGATTATCACATGCAAATAACCGGCAGCAGTAGCAATTTAATTTCTTTGTTGATGGTGAATAAAGCATCTATTTCCTTAAATATTTAGTCTCGTTTAAATGTGAGTAAACCGCGGTAAAGTTAAACATCGCTGTGTTCCCTTAGTGCTTTCACCTGGTCTTTCCACAGATTCAAAAGGTTCGTCCTTATTTTGAAATACTCTACTACCCTTCTCGATAATGGCAATTCTGATGTGCTCTGGCACAAGTATTGGCTAATTAGCAGCATCATTGGATGAGAAGACCTCTAACTTAGCGACGTATTCTTCGGCTCCCTAAGAATTTTTCTTTAATTTATTAGTTTTATCATTCTGTGTTTCAGCATAAGTCACATTGGATTTTGTATTAACATCACATGTAATAGACTTTTCAAATATGTTTGCTGTCGCAATGTCAATGATTTGTACATTGCATCTCGATTTATCAGTTTGACTAATTTCTTTGGCAATGCAACTTTTCTTCTTATTAAAGTTTGAAAGGTATTTGGATAAAGATCCAGTAAGTGTATGAGGCCAATGTATATTTTTCGACTTAAGTCCGATGTAAGTGTAGGCGCACAAAAATGAATTATTCACGCTTCCTTCATTCAGGGAAAGTACCAGCTACACAGACTGGAATGCCCGCAGAGTATTGGACGCGTTCAGCATAAAAGTTTATTAGTACAACGTAAACACTTTCGTGTATTTAAGGCGTAGGGATGTGACGACCCCACCGCCCACTTGACGGCGGATCTGCCTTACTGAGGGTAAGACAGATCCGTAGTACAAGTGCAATTAGTCAATTGCCAACCCGCCTGCTCAGCGTGGCAATTATGAGCATTTTCTTTTAATGAACGCCAAAAAAGGAAAACGGCCCCTAGTTCCCGGTAGTTCCACTATTCCTGGTCACGGTAGCGGCCAAGGTAACGGTGGGACAAGGGGTGCGAAGAATCCCCGGGTTACGGATCGCTACCAGCAAATACTTGAACTGGCTACGTATACGCAAATACTTGAACTGCATAATGGACGAACGTTGAGACTTGGTGAACACCTGGCCGAGCTGGAGGTAGAACTGGGCAAGATCCGGTGGCACGTTTTAGGGTTGTGTGAAATCCGAAGACCAGGAGAGGACACCTTAACCCTGCCATCAGGTCACCTATTCTACTTCCGAGGGGTTGACCATCCGTCACGGGGCGGCGTGGGATTCCTCGTCAATAAATCCCTTGTTGACAACATTGTCGTAGTTTCGAGCGTGTCGAGTAGGGTAGCGTACATTGTTTTTAAACTCACTAAGAGGTATTCCCTCAAAGTGATACGGTGCGCGCCCACTTCGACGCGCCCTGACGACGAAGTGGAGGCCACTTACGAGGATGTCTCCCGGGCCTTACACAACACCCACAAGGCCCACTATAACGTTGTCATGGGGGATTTTAATGCCAAAGTGGAAGTACGACAGGGCATTGAATCGTGTTTAGGACCCACGGTGTCGGTGAGTCAAATCACAGGGGACAGATGCTGTAAACTTCCTCGAGAAGGAAGGGCTCTTCTTAATGAGCTCATATTTTATGAAGAGGCCTCACAGGAAGTGGACATGGCAGAGTCCCGATACTGTGACAAGGAACGAGATAGACTTCATCACGGATGACGGACCGAAACACATACTCAGGGATGTCTCTGTGATCAATCGGTTCAAAACCGAAGTGATCACCGATTGGTGACAGGCACCCTGAACTTAGATTTCCAGCGAGAGCGGTCCGCTTGGTGAGGTCTACTCCGACCTAACTTCCGGCAAACCGTCATGGGCTCGGAAAATTCCAACTGGAATTAAAAACCGATTCGATGCCCTTAACGTATCGGAAACCACAATGGCAGTTGACGAGGCCCTCGATGCCGTGGTGGACTGCATACGGGATGTGGGTCAAAGGTTTTGTAGGAGTAAGCGTACTGGCGAGAAGTCCAAACTCTCGATGAGACGCTCAATCTTATGGAGGAACGTCGGCTGCATAAGGAGACCACTTCGACAGATGTGAAAATTCTTTCAAAGCGGATCCGCAAACTTCTACGCCGAGACCTTCGCTGCTCAAATACGCAACGAATAACTATAGCGATTGAGCAGAATAGAGAGGTCGAAGGTTTTACGGAAAAGCTCGGACGAAGCCATCTGTCGAAGCTCAGGAACAGCTCTGGCTCGACTGTTTCTACTAAGCCTGTGATCTTGTCGGAGATAGAGGACTTCTATCGCAAATTGTACGCGTCACAGGCTCCTTAACCTAATTACCGGTCTAACGATCCCCGTTCTAGTCTGACTGGACATCATTCTGGTGAGCTTCCTAACGTCAGCAGCTTGTTTTTCAAGAAGGAGACAATACTCTCCTCAAAAATTACCGACCGATCTCGCTTTTAATTCACATATACAAGCTGTTCTTGAGAGTCGTGACGAATCGCCTCACCAATAAGCTTGATGGATTCCAGCCACCGGAGCAGGCTGGGTTTCGCAGAGGATTAAGCACCATAGACCACATCTTCACCATAAGGCAAGTTGTACAAAAGACCTGCAGTACAATCAGCCACTTTGCCTTGCCTTTGTGGACTATGAGAAGCTTTGACTCTGTAGAAACCTGGGCTGTTCTGGATGCCCTTCAACAGGTGTCAGGTCGATTATCGATACGTCGAGGTGTTGAGAGGTCTCTATAGTGGCGCGTCATGTCTGTCCTGATTCCGGGGGTCAAACGAGACCTATCCAAATGCATCGAGGAGGCGACAGGGGATGTTCTTTCCCGAAACTGTTCACTAATGCTTTGGAGGATGTCTTCAAGACCCTAGACTGGACTGGATGTGGCATAAGTATCAACGGCCAGTACCTTTCACACCTCCGTTTTGCCGACGTTATCATTATATTGGCCGAGACCTTGGAGGACTTGCAGGAGATGTTGCACAGACTAAATGAATCCTCCCGACGCATTGGCCTCAGGATGAACTTGGACAAGACAAAAGTCATGTTCAACGAACACGTTCTCCCGAGGCCAATCAATGTCGACGGTGTTACTCTTGAAGTTGTCGATGAATATGTCTACCTTGGGCACATATTGCAGTTGGGAAGACACAACTTCGAGAGGGAAGCTCGATAGGAGGATTCAGTTGGGCTGGGCACATTTAGAAGCTTGAACTATATTCTCACGTCACCGATACCGCAGAATTTAAAGACGAAAGTCTTTGACCAATGCGTACTCCCGTGATGACCTACGGGGCCGAAACGTGCCACTGACTGGTCCCAAATTTGCCGTAGCTCAACGGGCTATGGAGCGCACTATGTAGGAGTTTCTTTGTCGGATAAAATTGTAACGAATGTATCCGCCAAAGAACTAAGGTAACTCGACATAGTGCATAGGATTAGCTCGTTGAAGTGGCGTGGACTGGCATGTAGTAAGAAGAACCGATGGTCGATGGGCCAATAAGGTTCTGGAGTGCAGGCCGCGTTTAGGAAGACGGAGCGTTGGTCGACCCCCGACCAGGTGGGATGCCGATCTCCGCGCAGTAGCCGGTTCAAGTTGGCAGCGAGTAGCAGGGGATCGGCCGTCTTGGCGTTCATTGAAAAAGGCCTATGTCCAGCAGTGGACGGAGAAGGGCTGCTAATGATGATGATGATGATGAAACACTTTCGATGGCTGTAGTGGGCTAATCTTGATGAAATCATGAAGGTACTAAGCACATTTTTAAAGAATTATGAAAACGCGAAAACAATTGGGTGCTCCCCAGACCTCAGGCCCGGGCGGCCGCCCCTTCCGCCCCTGTTAGTCCGCCACTATTTGAGCATATAATTGCATAGTATAGCCATTCGCATCATATCGTATTCAACTTTTAGGTAGTTTTATCTAGTTCAATAACGCCACGATCTTATTTTACGCATGCCAACGCATTAACGCCTAACGCTGTAAGCAGTTTTAAATATCAATAATTTTATTTTCATTTCGCTTTGGAAGTTGATATATTTAAGATGCCACCTAAAAGACGCAACTATTTCTATAACAGACGCTAATCAATTAACTATTTTAACCACTAAACGTGACGCTTCATATACACGCATTAAGAATATTTATTATAAAGCATAATGCGCTCTTAAAATAAGGAAAAAGAAATATTTCTCAGCAGTGTTCAAACATAAGAAGACATGAGAAATCAATTTATACTAATTTAGATAATTATAACGCTTTATTAATCACTGTTGATCCAATCTCAAAATAGATTACTGCATTCTTTCCGATTTTTAAAAAATGTATTCGTATATTTTACGCATTATTTCATTGTGCGATGAATCACAACCCACTTCAAAGGATAAACAATTGTCGCACGCGCTTATCAGTTTCCATAGTCATCATCGGCCGCATAATAGTGTTCCGCCGGACGCATCTCGCTGGCACCGAAACAACAAGTACACAATACCTTTATATCGCGCGATATCGTTCATTCCAATAGTAAAGGCAGGTGTGTCCTATGTAAGAAAAATGACCACGTTTATTTAAATACGTGTTCTTTATTTAGATCCATGCCCGCAAAGGACAAGTTGGAATGTATTAAGAAACATAATGGATGTGTGAATTGCCTTAGTTTAATACATACTGTTCACAATTGTAAATCATTACATAATTGTAAAACTTGGGGCAAACGTCATCATACGTTTTTGCATTTTGATAATAACTCTCATTGCGTCACTGAGCCGCAAAATGAAAATATTACATTTACTAAGGAGGAACCAAGAAATTAATCTCAATCTTTTACTCCTGTGATATCGTTAAAGCAAGCGCGTCAAGCATTTACAACCGTGCTTCTTTCTACGCACAAGTTAATGTAAACAATAGTAATGGTATTTTCGTACCCGTACGTTCACTTTCAGACAACGGTTCGCAAAATAATAACCATCGCGTGCTGTAAACAACTTAATTTGAATGTTATTCCGCTTTCAAATTCCTCTATTAAGGGAATCGGGAATCGGATTAGAGTCTCGTCCCGTTATGGGCTACGTTAATATACAAATACAATCAAAAAATAAACAATATAGATACAGTATAAACGCGTTAATTGTCGATCGTATCACTGATACGTTACCTTTAGACAACATTGATACTCCCGTAGAGCAATACTCAGTCAATATTCCGCTAGCTGATCCACATAGGCGCGAGCCAAGTGAAGTTAACTTATTGTTAAGCACTCAATTGTTTCCATATTTGATTTTAGGTGATATACTAATTGCACCTCCAGCGCCCTCTGCTATTGAAATCGTATTCGGATACATACTAATGGGCGAAGTACCTATTTCTGTCGAAAAAAAAAATTTTTCCAACAATCCTATGGTACTAATCCTTTGAGAAAATAAAGAGCGCTTTGTAAATTTTTTAACTTGAAAAGATTCCAGTGATGAATATCTTTAAATTCTCAGGAGGAAGAATGTGAAAGAACATTTACTTCTTCTATAAAACGCATTCATTCGGTCGTATTGTAGGGTTTCTGTTGAAGGGCAAATCTTCAACAGAAACCCTTTGGTTGAGAAATTCGTGCTGGTGTACATTGTTATTAGAAACGCAAAAGATTTTAGGTTTAGCATCGGACCCTTCGTTCTATACTTTTATGTTTAAAACTATGGAAGATAATCGCACAAAACGCAATATTCTTTCGTTAATTGCCCGCTTATGGAAATATTTGGTCTAGCTGCACCGGTTATTCTTTTCGCAAAATTATTTATCAAACAGTTGTGGATAGAACGTATTAAATGAGATAGCCAACCTCCCACTCATATATGTACTTTATTTGAACAATTCAAAGCGCAACTGCCGCTTCTTAGTTCACTAAAATACTCGCATCAGCAAAATTTTTCGATCAATTGTTCATTTTGTCGCATTCGCAGATGCTAGCCTTAAAGTTATGGCAGTGTCATATATTTTCATGTTACCGTTTGTCAGGGTAATATTTCTGTTCACTTGGTGTGCGCTAAAATTTCTGCCTCATAATAAAATGGTGCAATCAATATACACAATTTACAGGTGAGGCATAAATGGCTTGATAAGAAATATAATACTATTCAATTAGGAACAGTGGTAATTATACACCAGGACGATATTCCACCATTGCGATGGCCAATGGGGATTATTGCCGAAGTTTACTCTGGTGCGGATGGTGTTGTACGAGTAGCTTTACTTAAAACGGCTACTGGTTTGTTAAAACGCCCCGTGGTTAAATGAAGTCGAAGGGGACTTCACACCTTACAATAAGTTTATAGTATTTAAGTTAGCTTCATGTCACATAATTTATATTATAAATGTTCTTAGTTAGGTTTTCATTTATACTTAGTTACTTTTATAGTTATCGCTTCAGTTTAATATAATTTCGCTTTGTTCATTAAATTTCGCTTTAGTCATTATAACCGCGCCTTTTAGTACTTTATATCACCTAAGTATTTACACGCCAAATTATCGCTTTAAAAATATTGTTAAACTTTGAAACCGCAGGTTATCTACAAATGCTGTATTTAATTGTAATTCACGCTTAGTATAAGGAATTCGTATTAGCATATATTTTGAAAATTACATTTCTCAACGCGGAGGATGTTCCGCATTTCTCTGTCACCTAACACAGCCCTGATTGGTAACGCAATAATCTTTCTTCCCTTTCTTCTATACCGTCTTTCGTCTGCCCTTCTTTTGTCCCTTTAATTTTCCTACCTCGTGAAGAAATGAGGGTAAAGGAAATCCGTGACGCGGACGGCGCCAGCACGCTGCAGTCGACATTTGCCTTCGGAGTTCCACGCAACGCAAATATTTTTATAGTCACGCGACAGAATGGCCAACGCCCTTTCTATGGTTATGTTTCGCAGAACCCAACCCATCACCGAAGACGCCTGCAGCAGTGCCGCCATTAGACGAGGTATTTATCCTTTCTTAGCATTTCAATCCGGTTCTAACCACGTTGTCCGAGCCGGATTACAAAATGGTCCCTCGAACCGCATCCTCCTTTTGTCCTTAAATAGGATTCTACCATATCGCTGTACTCGAGCTGAGTTGGTCAATCAAATTTGCTGACTAAACTTGAGAGACCACGCGCCGCAAGGAACCTATAAGTTCAAAGAAACATGTAATAAATTCTCCAATTATCTTTTCACTAATGACCAAGCTCCTTATAAAACGAAGTCGTACATTCTTCTATCAAGATATTCTTATACCATCTTAGTCAAGGTTATTGTTCGATAAGGCAGCTGTCAATATTGTACATCCTTACTTAGGTAAGACTTATAACCCGGTGTGGTTACGTATTTTAAAACATTTTCAGGCCAAACAACAGATGCGAAGCAATCAAAAAAGTTTATTGCTATTATTTGTGTTTATGGTAAAGATTTATTTAATTTAACAAACTGTGTGATCAGATGAAAGTTAAATTTAAGCAGTTATCTAAAGGTGTTAGGGCCTTTTTTTACAGGGCCTGTCTGGGGTGGTACCACCGGTGCCTATTTCTGCTAAAACAATGCTACTGTGTTCCGATATAGGTGTATTAGGGGCCTAAGTCCAGCAGTGGACTATCTTAGATAATTTTAATATAAAATTTTATATTTTTCAAGGATCGCGGAAAACGAGTCATATTATAGTAATTGTGTTTAATTTAAAATAAAAAATCGATCAGAAATGGTGCACAATCTGTAAAAGACAAAAATTACTTTATTTCTTTCCTGAACACATTTCAGGAAAATTACAAATAGAATCAAATGTATATGTTATTATTAAATTAATATTAAAATTTGCAACCGATTTCCTATTAAAAGTTTACAGTGTACGGTTACCTTTGAAGTTACGTTCAAAGCATTAAATATGTTTGAAATGTGACCTGCCTACCCACAGATATTTGCAATTATATTTGATCAAAGGACCTCTGAGAGATTTGATTGATGTCAGGAAATAGAACCAGTGCTGCTCATTTATAGAAATCGACTGCAAATGTTCCTTCGGTTATGATTTCTATTGCAAATCTATCGCTCAGTACCCTGGATTAAAGGGCTTCGTGCTCTACGAAACACGTAGACACCAACAATTATATTAAGCTAATTTGTAAAAGTGCATTCATAAATGAAAAGGTACTGACTTTTATATTAATAAGTATATTTATTTGTAATTTAGCTCTATTCATATTTGACTTATTATTTTTAAACGTATAAAACAGCCTTATTTTAAGCACTTTGATAAAAAAAACAATATGACAAGTAATCGTAGTTTAAATTTGTTTGCGGCACGATATTGTTGTCAGGGAATTGTAATTTAAGAAATGTTGAGATTGTAGCAGAATTAATAAGTTTGATTAAGTAGAATTAATAAGTTTGATAAATAAATCAAACTTAAAATCTACTTTATTGATTTTCGGTTTACTGTAAATACTAATTGTTATCTCAATTGTAATTCGCAAAATGGCTCATTTTTTCGAATGATTATCGAATAAATTCGTAAAAGTAGAGTGAACCATTTCAATTTGTAATATTCGTATACGAAAATGTGTGAAACCGATTTCAACCAATGGTTAGGGCAAAAGTTTGGTTGTTCGACGTAATAACTATTATCTTTATTGTAAATTTGTTTTGAAAGGCGGTAAGGGCTTTGACTTTATAGAAGAGGATATGGGTTCGGTTCCTACTTTTGAAGGAACACTTGTGATAACGGTACCATTTCGAGTATGCCGTTGATATGGTAATTAAATAAAATAATGACTTTTTATATTAACACTTTACATAATATATTAACTTAATATTTATGTAAAGGGAAAAACAAGTTTAATTAATCTTAGACGACACGCTTGGATAATGAATATGTTTTTCTTCGTGTATTATTGTTCGTATCAATATAATATGTATTTAATTACAAAATAATAGAAAGTTTATGTATTAATCAGTCAGCTAGTTGCCATAACCTAAGAGCTTTAGTTTTATATTTTCGATGTTGTTTAAGGTCCTAAAAAATTTATAATTCAGAGCCAAATAAAGACATTTTAAGAAAAATTGAAATAATTGGTGAACTGCCGCAAATCTAAATAGCTACCTATAAGGTATCACCATTCTTATGCATACATTTAGTTTTATTTTTGTTTAACAATAAATTATTTGCACAAAACCAGTATTTTACTTTTGAGGGTTATTATTTACATCGTCATTTTGCAAATAACGTCGTTTTATTCTAAATATTGAAGAAGTATCAACAGCAAATAAAAATCTCGTTATTGTTCTCAACCCTGGTGTGGTAGGTCATTAATATAGACCGGAAAGAAAAGGCCCAAATAGATCCCTGTGGGACTCCATACCTACCTGCGCCCGGTTATCTCTTGCCGTTCACGTCAACTCTCTGAGTTCGATGGCTCAAGTAGAAATCAGAAGGTTCAAGTGGCATTTTTGATTCATAGTGGCTTAATTTCCTGACCAAATTATCATGCTGTACAGGTCAAATGCTTTGGTTAAATCACTAAGACACCATAGGCATCTGTGACCTTCCCATGCCTCAAATATAGTCTTAATCATGGACACATGTATCGGTTGTAGAACGACCCGTGTAAAACCATACTGTTTGTTATTAGCATATTATAAGAGAATTAAAATGTATTTGTATTGGTTAAGAATTATTTTCGAAAATTTTACTAAGCGCAGGCAGTATACTAATAGTCTAAAGTTATTGGGTCTGTAGTACGCCTGATTTTAATACCGGATAACTCTCCACTTGCTTCATAAGGTCAGAAAAATTTCACAATGAAATACAATCATTAAAATAGCTGCAAGGCAAGGGTGAATAACATCAATAATAAATTTATCACTACCCAGAGTCCCCACAGATCTAAGTTTTTAATTCAGAATTTAAAGAGTACAATATCTTTATCGCTTACATTACTAAAATAGAAATTATCCCTACATTCTTTAATATTTTCTTTTAATAAGGACTCTGCCAGTTGGAGAAGAAACAAGTGACTTGGTGGTAAAGAACAGGAATATCTGGAAAAAATTTTCAAAATAGGATGCAACATCTTGATCAGAATTTATTTTACTATTAACATTTAGCCGAGTTTCAAAGTTCTTGTTTACAGCCCTTCCTGTTTCACCGTAATATTTTCAAGTCATTTTATTTTGTCGTTTGACACATTTTAATTTTGTTTTTATGAAGAGTGACTTCCTTTGTCCAGCACTTTTCTGAATGTTTGGAGTATACATTAACATATGTCAGAAAGGATTGATTGTGATTGTAAGTCTTTCACTATATAGTTCACATAATCTTTGTCTGCTCTTATGTATTCCAACTGTTGCCCATTCACTGAAAGCTGCAAAGATCTTTTGATTTGACTGTTTTAGAAGTAAATACACTCTTATATTCAGTTGTTATTAATTTAAATAATTTTATACAGTATCCGGCTTTACTATTATAATCAAATAACTAATTTTATTAATTTTATTACTTCTAAACTTCTCAATACGTTTCCTATACAAGGAATAAACATTTTTGCACAATATTTTGTGAGATCTATTATCAGAAACAAAAGAAGTTAATTGTCCACAATGATCGGATGATAACATATTAATGATGGATTTATTAATAGGGATACAATTGTAAATATGTTATCTATACATGTTGCCGAGGAGGCAGTAATTCTGTTAGCTTCAAGAAATAAGTTTAAAAGGTTATATGAATTTAACAATGATCTGAATCTATTTGGTGGTTGAACTATCTAGTAAATTTATGTTAAAATCACCACAGACTACTATATTTTTATTAGATTCAGATAATTTTATTAAAATTTGTTCAATATAATTTCAAAGATTCATATAACACTGGGAGGTCTTATACACATACAATTATGAAGTGCTCAAGCTCTGCACAGGCTATTTCTATAGTCTGCTCAACTGAGAGCTCACTATATCTGTACGATTTTTATATTTCAAATTATTTTCAAAATTATTATTGAGCCACTGCGTAAGCTTTTCTCTGTTGAACATGCTAGCAACCTGGTAACATCCAAGGTAAAATATAATCTGGTTTTCATATAGCCAGTGTTCTGTAATCCACATGACATCTATATTATAATTGTTTAAAAAGTTCAACTTCTAGTTCCTTAGCTATTCCTTGTATAATTATTTCTATTTTGCGCGAATATATCATTATTAAATAAAATTACTTTACGGATTTTATCGCGTTTATTTTACATTTTAAATTCCGACGTTTCGAACACTTTCCAGCGCGTGGTCACGGGTAGACTGAGATGTCATGCGTCTTCTTGCCAGTGCTGAGCGGGTTTCCAGATCTCAATTTTTAATAATTATTTTTAATCTGTCCTGACCTATGCAAAATGAACTGATTTTATCTGTATAGCCGCAGTGGATTATGTTGGGTTTAAATTTTAATTTATTAATTATGGGATCCCAAGAGGTGGTGAACAACCATCTTCTCTATTGAAATTTGGATGTTTTTTAATCTCAATAGCCTCACGGATCATCCTTGGTAGGAATCGGTGTTCTTGGCGAGGATTTGTGGTCGATCAAATCTGATATAATGGTTGGGGTGATTTAATGTGGTCACACACTGCCGACTTGTTGGGTCTTCTATGTTTAATGTCAGCTATATGTTCCTTCACGAGGTTCTTTGCTCGCCTTCGTTTGTCCAATATAAGAGAGCACGCAGTCACAATCTAAGCTTGTACACTCCTGGGTCTTGTAGAGAATGATGCACTTGACAGGTGGTAGGAATCTGACCAATCTTCTTCAGGCTTGAAATAAGTTTTGATTGAAGCCCGCCTCAAAATGTAGCCAATCTTGTCAGTTACGCCCTCTCACAAAGGTAGAACAGCAGGTACTCGCTCCACTGTGAGCTGCCTTCACTCGGTCACTGTGACGCTGCCGTGGCGCAGCAGAGCTTGTTGTCTCGCAGTAGCTGCTTAACATGGTGTGAGCTCAGCCGCCTGGTGTTCATCATCACAGATCCCTCGTGCTCTCTAGAACAAAGATTTGCCCACGGTAGCTAACTGGGATGGATGGTGGTGTGAATTGCCATTTAAATATTTATTTGTATGGAGTTGGTTTCCTATACACAGTATAGGCTCAAGGTGTTATCAGGATTGCGAATAATTAAAACATCAAGAAAAGCTAAAGAATTATTATTTTCAACTCCATAGTAAACTGTATTTTGAATTTATGGAGTTAAGGTGGTTTTAAAATGCATTTATTTTATCATATGGTAAGATGGTAAATGTATCATCCACATAGCGCTTATAAAATCTTGGATAGATATGGGAGCAGTAGTAGGGCCTTCTCCTCAAAGTCTTCCATAAAAATGTCAGCAACAATAGGAGACACCGGGCAACCCATCGCTACACCATCCATCTGCATGTAGAACTCATCTTCCACAATAAATAGCCAGATGTTAGGCAATGTTTTAGTAAAAATGCATATTCTATTGAAATGTTATTTTCCTCTAACTTTCTTTTACAATATTGATGCAATCTTCTATAGGTATAGATGTAAACAAAGATTGAACATCAAACTAACCATAGTTTCATTGTCAGCAAGATGTAGATTTTTACCTCGCTAACAAAATGGTATGAATCCTTTGTAAACGCGCGTTGTTTGTCCTCTGAGTGGTGAGAGGATTTTTACTAAATGCTGAGCCAATTTGCTAAGTAGGTGAGTCAATTTGGCTAACAATAGGGCGCAATGGAGCATCATTCGATTCATCATCATCAGTCGATTCATGAATCGACATTGAACGAATATTATCAAAGGCTTAAATTTCGCAATTGCACACCGAAAATCCCGTATGAGCAAATTGTATGTAGTGTGGAGGATTGTTTGTTCAAAATCAATTGCAAAAGGAAGATTTGGAGGTATCCGCAAGATTTTCGTCAATTTTGCGTCGAAGCAAAGTGCCAAACCAACCCTGGGATGCTTATTATAACAACACGCAAAAAGAACTAACAATTCTCCGAGCAGACGGTTTCACGGGATCAGGACAGTCAGATTATAATTTAAATTAGAACAAAACTGTTATGGATGCTCATAGGAAGGTCAAAAACTGACCCTACCAAACCCAAATTAATAGCGATCTTTTAAAAGACTAAAAACTTAATCTTGATAAATGATAATACCTTCGTCCAAAACTTGTAGGTTCCTAAAAACACAAATTTAATGCTCCATTGCGCCTTTTTTTGGGGGCCTCTTCCAGGGCCACGGGAAAATCCCCAGGGGCAAATTTTAAATTTTCCCCGGGTTTAAGGGAAACTCTTTTTAAAAGAAATTTGTGTTTTCCCTTCATTTTTAAAAAGTGGGCGAAATTAAACTATTTAAAGGGTTAAAAAATTTTTGGGTTTTAAAATTTTGTTTAAATCGGGTGGGAGTGTTTGGGAAAAAGGGGGGTTCCCTTTCTTTTTAAATTTTTGGGCCCGGGGGCCCGCCCGCCCCCGCCAATTTAAAACGTGGGGGAAAATTCTTTCAAGAAAATTTTTAAAAAACTGGGCCCGGAAAATTGAAAATAAAAAACTTTTCCGGGGGAAATTTCGGGCCCGAAACCACCATTTCCGGGGGACCCCTTTCAAAAATTTCCCCTCCCCCCCTTTAGGTAGGGGAAAATCCTTAAAAGGGCCGGGGGTAGGCCTTAAAGAAAAGGGCCAAGGTTTTTTATAAACCCGGAAAATTTAAATTGGGGAAGGTATGGGCGCTTTTTTTTGTTTTTTAAAATTTTCCTTTTATTTTAAAAAATTTTCCGGTTTTGTTTTGGGGAAATTTTTAAATTTGGCCACATTTGGGCCCAAGGGGGAAAAAGGTTCCCGGCCCACGCCGTTATTGGGGAACGGGGTTTGGGAGGGCCTTGTTTTCCCGGGAAAACGCAAGGGCCCTTTTTCTAAAACCTTATTTTCCTGAAATTGGAATTTTTAAAAGAATTTTTGGGCGCCCAACCCTGGGTTTGCGGGCCTTCCAAAGGGGCTTAAATTTTCCCCGGGGATTTTGGGGGGCCCCAAGGCTGGCCCAAAAAACCCCCTCGGCTTAAAAAAGGCCAGTCACCTTCGAAAGGGGGGTTTTGGAAAACATTCCCCAAAAAAAGGGTTTTTGGGTTTGCTAATTGGGTTTTCAAATTCAAGCTGAAAAAAAATGTGGAAAAAATTTTTAAAGGGTAAAAACCCAAAGAAAACCGTTTTCCCGGCATGTCCCCTTTGAAAGGGTTAAACAACGGGGAAAATAAATTTTAAAATACCATTTTTTGGTTAACTATTTAAATTTTTTTTTTTTTGCAAATTTTCGTAAATTTTTTTTTTTTATTTTAATAATTGTTAAAAAAAGATTGAAAAATTTAAAATCAATACATCCCAAAAAAAAATTTTAACCCAAACCCTGGGGTGTTTATTACCCCAATTTTTAAAAATTTTTAATGATTGTAATCTTTAAATTCCCCGTTTTTAACAAATACGGTTTTGAAGTCCCCCGTTAAAATTATTTGGGAAAAGTTTGGGAACCGAAGTTTTACATCGGGGCGGAACAAGCTTTTTAAAAAAAAAAAAAAAAACACCGTAAAAAAAAAACAATTTGGCGGTTTTGCGTGGGTGGTTTGATGAGGGACCCCATTTTACAAGTTTTTGTGTATGTCTTGCCAGCGGAAAAAAAAGGGGTCTTTCCGCCAACTGGTTTGGAAGAAAAAGGGGTTTTCAAACCATGACGCGTCTGTCCGGTTGCAGTCGGGTTCCGGACACACCATCGATACTGACAAGAAGAAAGGAAGGCCGAATTTAATCCGATAAGATTTTTAAGATATGGTTTTTCAACTTTGCAATTTAAACCTTTAAAAAACTTTAGACCTAAATATTTCCGAAAAAAGCAAAATTAATTTTTTCCCTAAATAAACAGTTATCCACCTATGTACCAATTTTCAAAATTTTCGGCCCAACTTTGGAAATGGCTTTTAAAAGTTCGTACCCTGGGAACAAATGATTTAAA
This sequence comes from Lamproptera curius, assembly GCA_029286875.1. Lineage (NCBI taxonomy): Eukaryota > Metazoa > Arthropoda > Insecta > Lepidoptera > Papilionidae > Lamproptera > Lamproptera curius. The sequence goes on from JAGSMT010000386.1 coordinate 96,575, forward strand.
ATTTTTCAAACTTTTCAAATTCAAAATTACAAAATTTTGAAATCACTATATTAATTAACAAACATAAAAATGTTATTACAAAAGAAAAATTAAAAACACGGCGGGAACCACCCCATATTACAATTTGAAAAATTTTGAAACACGTGGTCTGAGCAAACTTGACCCTTTGACTCACATTTCCTTAGAAATACAAGTGTAACATCAGTTTTAGGAACATTGCAATAAATACTAACGAAGTCAGAAAAGTAAATATAAATACAACTTCGACCAAAAATTTATAAAACGAACTTAGTAATTTTAGGCTTCAGAACAAAATATTTTGCTTACTTTGGGGTACTAAATCTTTGAGGAGTAAAACTTTTAAAATGTGAGAAATTTTAAACAAAATTGCTCAGGTGAGCAAATGTGACATTATATCGACTTGGAAATTTTTGTACTCTTGGTTTTAAAATTTAAGTTAAATATGTAAAGTTAATTATTAGAGCAAAATATTTTTGAACTTAAAATTTTTTTATTAATTTTTTGGAAGTATATGAGTTGTTCCATCCCAAATATTCGTAATATCGTTTTGGACGGATATAAATTCGTCATGAGAGCCTTACTAAAGGGATAAAATGGAAATTATAAATGGGTAAAAGAAATATTAGGACAGTGGGGGCTAATAAAAGCTCTAAATTGACAGTAAAAGAACAAATAGCACATAGATAGACTATATAATTGTTGTGCCTAAAATCATAGGATGGTAATTTGACCTTATACGTTTACTTTTGTTGACTCTCCAACTTGTTTATAATTTTTTTTTCTTGGGACTCAATTCCACATCCCTTTACATACAGGAGGACAATATACAGCACATATACATTTAAGACTGACACATTCCTAAAATGTTCCAATCACCGTACGCCTAAACGGAGTGAAGCCTGCAGCCCCGAGATTGGATGGCAGGACCATCGCCCAGTGGAGGCCGCAATGAGCAAAGTGCGCCGCAGTATTGGAAGTGGGGAGGAAAAAGGAAACAAATTCCAGAAGTACCCAAGAAACAACTGGAAGGCATTATCCAGTACGACCAGACACGCACAGTAAAGCATCCTCGAGGATCGGAGCGTGATAGGTGGCAGAAGCACGAAACCCACCTAAATCAAAGCAAAACACAGCGCCAGCAGCTCCGCAGCCTAAAAACCGAGATAAAACCAGAAGTAGCAAAACGCTAAGACCAACTCTACCAAATTGTGGAAAGGAACTCACGACATAAAATGCAGGAAACAGAAGTAAAATCATGTAAAATGCGAACACATAGAAGAAACTTAATGAAGGAGAAAACCAAAGTAGAAGGAGAAGAAGTTAGCACAAACAAAACAGAGAAGAAAAGCTGTACAATCAGCTCATAGAACACCGAAGTTCTTCAAGAAAATAAAATCGAGATGGCAGAAAGTTAAAGGAGGCCCTCAAAGAGCACGTAAGGACAGGCCAGCTGTGCACGCCACCGTTACCGCAAGCACCGCTCCAAAACCTCCAGCATCGAGATCGGTGGCTCACTCAGTCGCCATCACCTCAGTGGACGACTTGCTGGAACATTGACGAAGTGATGAGGCGGATCAAGAACGTTATAAAAAGCGAGGGATGAGGGGACTAGAATAGACACTATCCAAGAGGAAGCAAAGAGAGATAGGAAGATTATCATCAAGGATGTAGCATTGGGGAATGAAATAAAAAGATAAAGGAGAAAAGATAAAACGGGAAGGAAGATATTAAAAACAAGGACCCTTTCGTAATGCTCCAGGACGTCATTAGGTTACTGAAGGGATGGGGATCTTATCGACCCAGTATAAAAGCCAGAATAAACACCTTCTGGAGGGTGAGTGAGGACTTCCGATTAGAGGTCAAGTATAGGAAGAAAACCGGAACCACTCACCTCCCACAGTAGTGCCAGTATCACCCCGACTGGCAGCAGCTCATGACAGTGAGGCACTTTACATCCTAGACCTCCAAAAGGTACAGGTGGTGGATCAATCCCCTAATTGATATCTCGCTGACGTATGGACATACTAGGCTTTGCTTAACCTGCAGGCCACTGAGTATGCAGTCCTGCGGAGGACCACACCTTAGAAACAACAGCGCAGGATGGATGACTACCAGAATGACTGGCATGCAAAAACTGCCCTGGTAAACACGCAGACCTGGCCTGCTTTTAGTGGGACATGTCCGATTAGAAGGGAGGTGGGACGCACTGGCAGAGATCGTCGGTGGCATGCAGCAATCTCTAGCCAGTCGTTTCAGCAACTAATTCGGACTGTGGGACGGTCAGACAGAAGGGTCCTATAGCGGAGCACTGGATGCGGACAGGTTGATAAACACTGACCGTATGAAAACACCTAGACGACCCCAAAAGAAACTTAAGCACAACCAGCTAAGTAGCGACACTCAATACTAGGTCATTGAAGTGCCAAGTGCAAAGGGGCGAAATAATTAGAACAATTAAGTCTTAGGTCTTATTATTACAAATGGCAGATTAAAATTAAGATCATAAAAGTAAACGTATATAGTGAATAAAATAGGATTTAGCATATAAAATTAAAAAATAAAACTGAATATTGTTTACCAACCATGCATGCCAAAACAATTCATATTAAAAAACAAAATAAAACAGCAACTTAAAAAACTGTGAATCTTAACTTTAATGATAATAAATTAGAAATAAAATAGTAAGTAAAATTTCCTAAACACACGTTGTGTAGAAATACCTAGATTAAGACATAGATATAAGATCATGAATAATGTGTAGTAATAAGTAGGGATATATAAAAATAGCATTAAGAAATTTGTGAAATAAAACTAAAATCAGATATGAAATCGGCTTTGTAAAGTGTAACATGAAATATAAATTAATTTGGATGTAACAGTATAAAAGCTAATATAAACTACTGCGAACAACTGTATATCAAAGTGGCAACATAATATGCCGGAGCACTCCATTGTAACTTCAAACTTCCTTCTTATAGAAAAGTATACCAAACACGGAAACCAAAAGAACGCACAAAAGGTCTGGCCCTTATATATCAAGAACACAGTTTGAAAAATATTTCCAAGCACCCTGACTTTTGTTTTCTCTTTATTTGGAACAAAACAATTGGCGCTATACAGGTTGTTGATTATTATGGACGCCGTGCTTGTTTGCCAGTTGTTGGGCCGTTGTCTGAAATGACGTTATTCACAAGAAGATGGGTTGGAGTTGGGGTTGTGACGTGCAGTTGTATAGGTGAGATAGCATGAAGATGGTTGAGATAAAGATGATGATAGTAGATGTGGCAGGTATGATGAGAATGTTTGTAGGTTTAAGGGTAGCGTATGGAAAGGACAAAAGTATAACTTATATATATAACAAAATATCAATGATACATTTTGAACTTACACCAGCAGGAAGGGATAAAATATCAATGTCTATGAAGAGTGTTTATTATATGCTTGTCTACTAGATGGTGAACAAAGTACGTCTGCGCCAGCATTAGAGCGGCAGGGTCGACATAAAATTATCACTGTGAGCGTGTCTGCCACGTTGGGCTGACTGTTCGGGGAGCTTTCAAAATAGTACAATTTACTCACTAAGCATGGACAGTCAAATTTGTTATTACATAGGCCATGTAGAAACGTATCTGAAGAAGTAAACGTCTAGATTTTAGTAGTAGGTTTTTATATTGGGTCAAACTTTATTTACGACATATAATTCAAGTTTTTGAAAAAATTTATTTTGTATTGATGATGCATATAGAATTGAAGGTTTTAAATTCTTTTGATGTTCATTATAAAACCAAACATTTTTAAAGCCCCGTTAACAGAGTGTTTCTATATACAGGTCATAGAAAGTTTGTTATCCAAAATATTTGAATCTTTTAATGAGGAAATGTCACCTTGTTCAGTATCTCATTGAAGAGAGTGTTAGCCAGGTTAATACCTTTCTATTTTTGGTAAAGCTAATGGTATGACCGTTTTATTTCATACTACCCAAGTTTTTAAATTCAGCTTTACAAGTAATAAATCTTGGCTTGATTTGCCTTCACTTTGTAAAAGTAAGCAATCAGTCAAACTTTTAATAGCTTTATATACTGGGTCATCGGCGTATAACAAAAATTTTTAATGTAGGAAGCATTTTGTTTACATCCGTTTTATAACCACAATATAAATAGTATTAGCCTGGGGTTACCCTTGGTACCCCAGATTTAACTTGAACAAGCTGAGACCGAATCCATTTTATTACTCTTTGAGGATCTGTTTTTGTATATATAAGGCAAAACCATCTAAGCAAATTCTTGATCGTTAGGGTAACTTTCTCAGTAAAATCTCATGGTCCTCTATCAAAAGCCTTGAAATTCTGTATATATAGCATCGTGACTTGTATGCGTTTGTCCATATTTTCATAAAGATGTCTGAGTAAATGGTAAGAGATTGGAAGGTGATAGTGGGCGCCGTTTAACAAATCCGTGTTGTTCTGGTATTATAGAGTTGCAAAAGTATTGGATGATATATTTCATTGTGTACAGGTACTTTCAAATAACACTGATAAAATTACACTTAATATAGAATTAACCTATATTCAGATTACTTCGCTTGTTTCCGCCGCTGCCCATGCTGTGGAACAACATTAGCTGCATTTCAAAGATCAGGAAATGTCTCTTCTACTAAAACTTTTAAGTAATATAGTTGAGGGTCTAGAAAGGCCAAGAAGCTATTTTTGTAGGAGATGGGTGGTAAATTATCAGGTCCGGACCTTTAGAGGATCAAGTTCTTTTAAGCTTTGTGTAACTTTAGAGGCAGTTTCTATATTTGTCTATTATATTGTCGTTTTCGTGTATTTCACTTTGTATAGACAGCTGATTAGAGATAAAAGTTTCAAATACTGACTGAAAATACGATGAGAAAAGTCAGCATGTCTCTTAGGGTCAGAAGACGTACTTGAGTGGTAATACTAGTTGAAATTTGGTTTGTACATTTTACGGCATGAAACAAATTTCCAGAAAAAAACTCCCATTTGTGACAGATTCTTCTAATTTTTGTATTATATTTTCATCCCCCTTAAGAATTCCAGTCAGACCATCTTGCAGTATTGCAGGTATCACTCTTAGTCCTCTTGGTCAATGAATTATATTTCAGCAAAGTGTTTCCCAAAATTTTATGTAATTTGTTTTATTTTATTTGTTGTAGTTCTATTTTGATGCTCATGATTGTGCATGATGTCATAAATCTTAACTTTGCTTTCGCTCGCCCTACTTACGGACTTGGGGTTTTGGGCTTTAATATTATTTTATAATAGCTCACTAGATGACGAAATTTTCTACGTTGTGGTGGAGGTCTACGGGGTCAGATGTTCTAAAATTGGTGGATACCACCCATGATTGCCTATTACTGCCACGAAGCAGTAGCGTGAAAACTGCTGATGTGTTCCGGTCTGAAGGGCACATGGCAAGCGTATTACTGGGTGAAGCGGACTTGCACCCTATATGTAATACTCACGGTAGGCGGTGCGTTAGCAGAAACCCACTGGTATTGCCAATGTCTATAGGCTTCCAGTGACCACTTCTCGTACATCAAGGTGACTGCTCAACCTACATTATGCCATAATATATATTACTGTATGTTATTTATTTTTATATTGCAGTAGCCTCGCCTGGTCATAAAACCAATTTTTCCAGCCAACGTCAAATGATCCGGCGCAAGGATCTGACTTCTTTACATGAACATCCGAACAACAATGAAAAGTTGTTGAGTCCTCGCTGGATTCGAATCCGCGACCTCCGATTTCCAAGGCACACGCCTTTACCACTAAGCTACGGAGGAAGTTATACAATATACCGTTTATTAAGCCGGTTGAACGGTGTGATAGGAGGCACCCGGGACTTGGGCAACGTAACGAATTATTTAACTACGCTGAATGCCATATGATGCTAAAACCAATGTTTATTAGATACTATGAGATGATTCGTAATTTTGAATTTATATCTCATTTAATAGAGTCTCGTTCTAAAAGGTTTTCGAACAATGAACGAGGATGATGCTATAAAATACAGTAATGCTATTGATAATGAGGAAAATGGCCAAGTCACATTGTCAAAATATTCGGGTAACCAAGATCAATTGGCTAGGCCAAAATAAGGTTTTACCTAACCCCTTGAAATTTACTGTTAGTTTATCTCTTAAGAAGAGTATCTCTCTTTTATTAAATGTTGAGACATTGCTGATTATTTGCAATTAAAGAAAATTGTGTTCATATTAAAATACCACTAGTACCTGTTTCCTAACAACAGATACTTAATCTTTACCACTGCTTACGGTGTCCCGGCTACGCTTACGAAATAAAAATTATATACTTATACAACATATATCAGCGTCCTGATAGAAAAGCCAACTATATTGTAAAAGATGGGTGGTTAAGTAGCTGTAAGATTTGCTTATCCAGCAATTCTGTTTTGCGAATATACCAATATGTATTATGGTATGGCATACAATCTACTGGATCGGAAACAATTTCTAAACATTGACTCATCTGTGTTGTATTACAAAATTCTTTTCAAGATCATGTAGAAATGTGACAATTATATGATAAATGGTTATATGTCATTGGTAAAAATTCAAAATTATCGATAGATTGTCCTGATCAGAGTTGAAGGAATGAAATATTGATGGATCCTGGCATTTTTTAATCTTTCGTCTAATCGGCTTATTGCTTATTTTTAGAGATTTACAATTATATTCCAATTATATTAAACCCTGGCCCAGAGATCACCTACTTGGAATATATCAAATGATACAATATTGCAACTATAAAATTTATAAATTCCGGTAAAATTCAATGGAATTCTTAACTTGTCAACATGTATAAAAAACCATTATTATCATGTAAATAAAAGTGACTTTTTCATTTCTACTACCATTTTCGCATCATTGATGGTGAACACAAAGACAACAAATTAAAAAAGATTATTAACGGTATGTATTAAGGTTATCTACAATTGTTTATGTATATCATGATATTTTATATATTAGTCACCAGCAGGATAATAACTGCCTCCGTAGCCCTAGTGGGTGAGTAGGTTCCATGGGACTCAACAAATTATCAATGTTGTTTCCTAGTTGGTTAGGGCAATTTGGGCTGATCAATGATTGTTTAAAAGTAAGATGATCCGCAGGTCGAGGGGATGCAAAGTCGGTCCGCCACCAACTCGCATTGGACCAGCGTCCACCGACCACCGGGATACGGTCCAATACCGTTATGGATGGGTGATGGGACTCTCTCTGATGAAGGGTGTAGGGAGGCCTATGTCCCAGCAGTGAATAGCACTCCACAGCTTGATGGTGGTGAGTGGTGAGATAATATATAAAAATGTACTCAGGCTAATTAGGCTCAAATTCCGGAACACGAATGACAATGGCTGCGTTTTCTGTGATTTCTACCACCAAACACGTTAAAGGCAGGCCAGGCTGAAAACTATTTCGTCATCTTCAGGTAAGACATTCACTGGTATTGCATTACATAATGCGCTTCTTGTTTTGATTATGTACAGGCAGCCTTCTCTTTTATTTATTATTTCTAGTTGCAATTAGATTTTTGTATTAAATAAACATTATTACAACTAAGGTGGGGACATTTTTCCTTTTACACAGTGTTTTACCCCAGAAGTGAAAGGAGATGACAACTCGAACACTTTGCTATTCGCAGACTAATAATTTCAACCCAATCTATATTCACAGCAAAATTAGAAATATTTCATTATTTGCGGTTCTAAGCCAGTTCATAAATATTAAAATATTTTAGTAAGAAAGTATCTAACCCTTACATCTCTTTCCTTAAACATCAAATACATCAATTGAACAAATGAAAGTGAACAACACCTTATTACAAGTTAGCCTAAAGCATTTGGGTACATGGCCCTCCGTTGTTTAGCTTCCCAGCCCGCCTTATGAACAAAAGAAATAAATGAGCACCCCAAGCCCCAGCACACACATTACTGAACCTTATAAATTGTACATTAATTTATTGGGCTGTAATCCTAGAGATGAATGTTATGTAACGCTAAAATTTGACATAGAAAATTTTAAATATGACCGAATAATTGGGGATACAGATTCCTCCATAATAAGTCAATGACTGCAGCCAGGCCTCATGCAAATTCAGGCTGACTAGCAGCTAACATGGCAGATGAATACTGAGTTGCTTTTCGAGAGATGCAACTGATATTTATTTGGGAGTTGGTGAAATAGGCCTGGAATGTGCAATACTGGCTGCCCATACGTCCGCATGATTATATTTTTTTCCTGAAACAGAAAAAGTAATCTAGTTATAACGAGTGATAGTCCAGAGATTAGCCAGAACCAAACAGACAGACGGACGGACAGACGATTCAGACAAAAATATTTGCGATTTTTAAACGTACTACATGTACGGGCTATGTACTACAATGTACTTTCCTTTAAAACCGTTATTTAAACATACCATTCCAACTTTATTTATTCATAGATGATGATGTGTATTCATGTCATTAAAATTCCGGAGGCCACCCTGATGGGAAGTGGTCACCGACGCCCATAGATAGCAATGCCAATTAGTATCGCCAGCAGCTACCGTAAGACGCGCAGGGTGCGTAGTCTCGTTACCAGTAAATACGCTTCCAGCTGCAGTGCCTTAAAACTGGAACAGCAGTGTTTTCCACACTACTACTTCACTGACAGAAATAAGGCACCGCGGTGAAAGGTACCACCGGGCGGTCCCCGGTAAAGGGAGCCTACCATTCTGGTCTAGTCCCAAGTTAAACAAAAGCTAATTCAATGGAAACTATGGCTCAAAATACATATGATATTTACTACTCTTTTGTAAATAAATTAGCATTATATATGTAGATGAAACAATCAGACACCCAAGGATACTTTTGTTTATACACACACAATATGTTTCCTGTTAGAAATCGAAACCCCTTTGGGTAACAGTTAGGGTATGCGATTATGTTTCAGTACATTTTTATCTATAAGCTATCTTTCACTTTTACTTACACAGCTTTTCAATAAAACAACCGATTTTCATAACTTATGTCTCAAAACCCTCGCGCCAGATCACCTTCTTTAATGCAAATAAAAACTTGAGAAGGTATCTTCATCCATTTTTGCATCGGGGGGTTAAATGATGGATGTCTTTCTTAATTAATACAGGTTAAATTACATTTTGAACGACACTTATTTGTAGTAAAACAATAACAGTGAATAATTCTTAAACTTTGGGCATACGATCTATCAGAAATACTATTTTCTTGGCTTATATATTTTATCTGAATACGAAGAAGCCCGATGAGCAGTCAGGCCATCTGATGAAAAGTGGTCACTGACATTGATATCGAAAATACCTTCGGTATCACGCGCTTTTACCGTGATACATGTGATGTTACGTCCTCGTTTACCCACTAAATACGCTGGCTATGAATTTGCCTTTCAGACCCGGAACAGTAATCATTTCATACTACTTTGCTTTTGCGGAAATAGACAACTCAGTTGTATCCCCAGACGGTCTGCTGTAAAAGGGACCTACTACCTATAAAATTACTATTACTTTGTTGTTTAGTTATACAGATAAAAGTATTGAACTGTTATTCCACCAAGCATTATGGTTACAGAGTTGTATGCCTATAAAAGTAAATATGAACTCAATTTAAGCGTATAAATATCAATCTATTAAATATTTTTGTAATTTTTTATTACAAAAAAATTAAGACTTACATAAAGTATTAATGACCAACAAGGAAAATTTTCTTAAATATAGATATATTTTAATCTACCCTACAAGGTTAAGCCATCATTTGAATTATAGGGGAATTGTATTATAATCAGCTTTTGAGAAAGGATCACGCCTACGATTAATTTCAAATTTATGATATATGTTTTAAAAGCATATTTATATCATGACGATACCGTCTAACAAACATTTTGTGCACAGGAAATGAACATTTAGAGGTGCTTTTACTTTTACAAGGATTTACATTGTGAGCCCCACTGCTACTACAAAGTGAGATCACAATAATTAATAGCTTATGGCCTCTCTTGGAATGTATTGCAGGTATGTGCAATATTTTATCGAAATCGGTTCAATGGTTTAGACGGTGATGGATGACACACCCGGTCAGTCACTGACAGATGGTCAGTTACTTTATCATTTTTAAAATTAGTTTGTATAATATAAATGAGGTGTTTTCTTTGTATTTGTCTTTCATTAGAAACAAAACTTCATGTCAAACAAAAAACAAAGCTTCGAAGACGACGAACTTCCATATTGACTTTAATTCCCATTTCAACTCATAGTTCGCCCCTGTACGGTTAAAAACTACAAAATTGCTAGTAAAAAAACTACTTATGGTTCTTTTACTATATCTAGATTCAAAGTTTAAAGTTCCATATTCAATAAACATGAATTTCATATAAACTTTCATTCCCTAATACAGCAACCCTTTTTGAACAATTCTGAAGTATTTAGCCTAACAAAACTGCAAATGCTAACATTTTTCCATTTATATTATTTTATTAAAAACTTTATGTTGTAGTATATTAAAATAAATCATGTTGTAAGTACTTTGAGTTTTAGTACAAACAGAACAATATTCATTTCCATTTTGAGCTGTTGCTTAGGGGTACACACATGTCTTCATTATTCATTAAATTATATATTCCGTCATGGAGTCCCATCTAGTTCTGACTTGCCAATTCACAAAACTTATGCTTCACCTCTCCAACAATAATGGCCCTGCTTCACGTCTTCGAATACAATTTCCCTAATTTTCAAACTAGCCCTTCTTTAAAAACGCCTCTTACATTTTCCTCATATTAGTGATGATGTCGTCCTAATCGATTCCGACTAAATCCGCTTTCTTGAAGATTTAAATTTAAAAATTTTAATTTTGAAATTAAATTAAATTCCCCAGAAGAAAGAAAGTTTTCTATTTGTTGTTTGTTATATAAAAACATAAAGCAATAATTTCATTAGTTGTAAGAAATTACGATTCATGAAACAAAAAATGTTGTAAAATATATAATGTCTGTCAAGGCTGAAGGGTCAGAGAATCAGTCAAAATACAAAAGATCTCACCTTTGGTTGGAAGGGCTTCTCAAAGCTAAAAAATCGAATGATGATACCAGAACGTACCATATGCCCCGCGTCAAGAAAGCGGCCAAACAGTTCAACGACGGTGCCACCTTCACAGGGCGGTTGGAAGACCTGCAGGACTACTTATTAAAACTTATGGCAATAACATACGTATTCATACAATAGCCGACCGCAGTACTACGTGCAACTGCCAATTAACTGTGGACATACATCTTGCAGCTAAAATAAAGACAAAATTAATGACCCCATACCCTGTGTGTATTAGTTATATTAATCGGGTTGTATCAATCCTTTCTCTCAATGATAGATAGTGATTTGAATACAATAGTTGGGTTTTGGTTTTAAAGTTTAATTAAAGATTGGCTGGAATTTGGAGCAGTATCAGATTCATGGTTCTCCTTTTTAAAGATGTGTGGTTTTATACGCAATTTGTCGGTGGAAATTGCGCTGATCCTTCATGGCCAAGATGTCATGTTCAGTCAACATCTTAATTATCCTACACTTACTTGTTAATCCTATCTCTATTAACAGTATTTCTATTTCAGTTTCAGATTACTTAAGATCGTAATATTAGGGAATATGGATAAAATATTTTACGTATAAGATTTACGCAAAAACTGACCATTAGCTGTATGTAACCAAATGTTAAAAGCTCAAAGGGTTTTGTTGCTTGCTTTTTATTTATTATATCCACCAAATTCTCCCTGAATCTGTATTTGAAGTTACTTAAATTCAAAATGATGAAGGCTATGTAATGGGTTACAATACCACAATAGGTAACTTTTATCCATGTGCATTTATCTCAATTGGGCTGTATCTAAACTCCCCATAAAGACCAGTAGGTACCACCTAAATGACGTCAGTGTAAAAATCAAGAAACACAGTGTATGTGTAGTGCCACCAAAGGGATTAGTTTATCATTACCATTTTTAGGTTATAATCGATCTGAAGCAATGCTGCCCTACTTTGACGTCATATTTAGGTTTAAAATTTAGTTCTCATAAAAGATATTACATTATTCATAAATCTATGTGAAAACACAACAGACTTCATAATTGTAAATATAAATTACATTGGCCATCAGATTATACGTATTTAACTAAATCTTGTTTTAAACGTTAATAGGAAGGGCTAGTATTAACATGATCAAATGGGTGGCTACAGCTGAGCTCTTTCAAACTTTATGTTTCTTATATAAATATAGGTCAACAGTACACAGATAATTTTATATATTGTGTATTACGTCGTACGCGGAATATTAGTTGAATTTTCGCCCATATGGAATAAATGTATAGTGTATTAATATTCAATACTTTGGTCTTATTGCAAATATGGTGAGATGGTGTCATCATCACGTCGCGCCATCATCATCAGCCTCTCTCATAGTCCACTGCTGGACATGGCCTCCCCAACACACCCCTCATCCATTGGGAGGTCTGCCGTACCCCACCACATCTGGTCCAATGCAGGTTGGTGGGTGGACCCACACTTTTACATGTGCCCATCCGACGCATGGATCATCTTACTTTTCAGACTATTGGGTGATCGGCCCCAAATTGTCATACCAACTAGAAACAGAAATTTGTTGAGTCCCCACCAGGAAGTTCGAACCCAAGACCTCCAGTTTTTAAAGGCGCACGCCCTTACCACTAGGCTACAGATGGTGTACAGTCCCTTATATTTAAATAAATTTTTAATTATTTTTGTTTGTGTGTTCTTTGCCTTCAGGTTATTAATAAAAGTCTTGCAGTCTGACCCCCAAACAGGAGTTAAATGCTCTAAATCTGGTTTGACCCCAATGTGATGTATATTAATAATATCGAAGATCTTAAATGGTGGCCGCAATTTGAAATAACGTCATGTAAAATCAACGGAATTATCTTGGGAAGTCGCGCATTCAATTGTACTCATAAGTATCTTTTCATTAACTACTTCATAGTCCTATCTCTTTCATGTATGTTATTAAGTGCACATTAATCAATCGTAACCGTCATTGAATTCGTTATTTAGCACCTGCTATTATTTAAAAAATTCAAATATACGTAATCAACAATTGTATGCATTTTTCAAGATTTTCAGAGGCTGTTTTCGTACAGGCGTCTTAAATGGTGTTTATTGTACATTGGATAGCCCATTGTTTTGTGTGCTCAGTAGTCCACTTCAGTAAGTTGTTTGTGATCCGGGTGTTGAGCCTAGTCTCCAGTGCTCTCGGATCCTGGAAAACAAATAACTACATTTCATTTTTCAGTAGCCTCGTACATGCATGGTCAGTTATATTTTTAGCATATACCGATTTAAGTTCCATTAATCTGTACAGAATTTTGACATTTAAAGATTTGATAGCCTGATTCAAAGGATGACACCGATTCTGGGTTTTCATTTTGCACCAAATAGATCTATATTCAAATCTTCGAATGTTATAGTTTTTCTTTATCTATTTATTTAGTAAAGTTTAAAAGGTACTGCTGCCATTTAATTTTTCTATGAGCCAAAAGATTCACACAAGATTATACTCGGAGCCGGAATCGTAAATTAAACTCAATTGATAACAGATATTTTAATAAAAATTTCCAAAAATGATTATTTCATTTATGCTTAGTTTCCTTCTATTACATTAAATTTATTGATTTATGTATGTATATAGACACTTCCTCAACCAATACTCCTCCGTCCTTACGTTATATATACCATATGCGTATAATCCTGAATTTCTAGCATCTTGCATCCGATTATGATTTCATCCGCGTTTCAGTTAAATTATAACGTGTATAATATACGTGGAAACTTGTTGGATACAATGACATTTAAATTGCCCTGTTTGTTATGATGCAGACGTTAACATAAAACATCTTTAGTGATAACGGAGATTGTGATGTCATTCACAATTAACGACGTCAGCTATAAATAATATTTGATTTTTAATAACTTCATATCAAAATTTCACTTGTTTTGATTTTGGAGACTTTGATTATTTTATGTATACCCCTTTATATATATTATTTAGGGTCTGTTCACCATTATTTTTGCAGTGACGCGTAGAAGTCATCTTTAATTTTCTTCCTAAAGAAGTTGCTTGCATTGGGTTTGGTCAGCAAATATTTTATTTTTAATATAGTATCCCTGGTGTATTTCAATATAGTCCCCACCCGTCGCCGGAGGTTAGCAGTTACAGTTACCACAAGGTTTCTCGGCTTCCATTTTGTGGTGCTGATGAGTTAAAGTTTTAAGTTAAAGGTTGGAAGACAAAGACGAGCAGAACCCTACAAGCTGAGATTCGTATTGGTTGAAAATGAAAATATAGACTCTCCGCGTAACAGACCCTTAAACCCTCTTTTTTTTAGAAGCTGAGGTAGTTGTGATTACCATAATTATTTTATTTTATAACGTTAAATGAAACTGGCATGGCGGTTTCCCTCCTTTTTCCGGATATTAACACATGTCTGTCCTTATATTATATCGACTATACTCAGTATTACTAATAACGTAAAATAATATAAGGTCAGTAGCATATGTAACCATTAAGCAATTGTGTCAACCTGCGTATATATGTTTCGGAAATAAAGGAAAAATAAAAATTTTTTGATGCCAACAGTAAGTACACCTTATAAGAAATACAATCAATCAAGTAATTTGCCATACTTAATATATTTACGATTCTAATAATTAGCGGACTGACACAAGGGAAAAAATCACATTGTTCTGTTATTCAGGCTCCAGACCTACGGCTTCTGATTCTAAAATGCTTTGAATCTTTTGAAGTTAACGATCACGGTTAGAAGGGTGGAAGATCAATATTTTTACAAAATTTAATTATCATAAATAGTTTTTAGATATAAAAATTTACACTCTTCTTGATGAACGCCCATAGATTGATTGGCATGGCGAGCAACGACATTAATGAGGTGAAGATTAACTTTGGCGAAGCTGCTGCATTCTCATCCGAGCTCACTTCGAGAGACCAGTACGATATCACGTATATCATCATGGCTGACTTTCAGATTTACCAAAATTTCTATTTCTATTAGAAGGCTAATTTTCAAACATATGCACATTTGCACCGCCAATTTTGTATAATAGCATTATTTAGTATTATACCATTATTTAATGTTACAGTTGACATATTATCAGGCCAGGAGCCGAATATTATCAACATTTTCCTGAGTTGTTATTTCACAATTGATTGACTTCAGATTTCTTGTTTTAAGTGATACTTCTTTTGGCGCGATGGGAAAAAGTGGTGAGAAAAGTATAAGGCCGAAGCGCGATAAAATCCGTAAAGTAATTTTATTTAATAATATTCCTTGTATGTTTGGTGTACCAAGGAAGGCTAATACAATGGTTCTTATTTTATTTCACCAATTTGTCTTACATAAATTTATTGTTTTCTCATTAATACATTGATTGAAAGACAATTGCAGGAAACTGGCTTCGTATTACATTACAATACTACAGGTCCAAAACTAATGATAATTACAAACCTACCAAAGCGTGAGGGCATTTCACAACACTCACTTTAACTCTCCCTTTCATGAACTGATTTATCCAATTGAATGATTGTAATCTTTAAATATGTCAAGCAGAGTCCAGTTTACTGACCCTGAGACCAGCGTCACAGTTTTGATCGCTCCGCGTTCGAAAAATACTATAGGTGGTAAAGTTCCAGCCGAGATTCCGAGTGTTATGGCGGCGTCGTTGAGTGCGCGGTAACAAGCCCTTTCACAATATAGAAAAATTAGAAAATCGGACAAAAACTGTGGAGTTATTGAAAAAGCAACTTTTCGGCGGTTTTCGGCGCTGCGGCGTGTGATTTTGATCGAGGACCCCATTTTACAGGTGTTTTGTGTATGTCTCTGTACCCAGTTACAAGTGCCACAAAAATTTGGGGTCTCCGCCAACTAATAGTTTTTGGAAGAAAAACCAAGAGTTTCCAAAAACCACGTGCACGCGGTCATCTCGTCCGGTTGCAGTCGAGGAGTTCAGGACACACCATCAGATAATGACAAGAAGAAGACTGGGTAGTTCCGGAATTTTAAATCCGATAAGTAGTTTTTAAGATATAAAAGGTTTTCCAACTTTTGCAGTTCGGCGAAGCCATAAACAAACTTTAGACCTAAATATTTCAAATTACAAGCGACAACATATACTTTTACTTTTGTAAATAAACCCAGTACATATCTTCATCTCTACTGCTAATTTCAAAATTTTCCGGCTCAACTTTTGGAGATAACGTTTCACAAGTTGCAATACCCTGGGAACCACAAAAATTTACGTAATTTTAAACGTTTTCAAACTTTTCAAATTCAAAATTACAAAATTTTGAAATCACTATATTAATTAACAAACATAAAAATGTTATTACAAAAGAAAAATTAAAAACACGGCGGGAACCACCCCATATTACAATTTGAAAAATTTTGAAACACGTGGTCTGAGCAAACTTGACCCTTTGACTCACATTTCCTTAGAAATACAAGTGTAACATCAGTTTTAGGAACATTGCAATAAATACTAACGAAGTCAGAAAAGTAAATATAAATACAACTTCGACCAAAAATTTATAAAACGAACTTAGTAATTTTAGGCTTCAGAACAAAATATTTTGCTTACTTTGGGGTACTAAATCTTTGAGGAGTAAAACTTTTAAAATGTGAGAAATTTTAAACAAAATTGCTCAGGTGAGCAAATGTGACATTATATCGACTTGGAAATTTTTGTACTCTTGGTTTTAAAATTTAAGTTAAATATGTAAAGTTAATTATTAGAGCAAAATATTTTTGAACTTAAAATTTTTTTATTAATTTTTTGGAAGTATATGAGTTGTTCCATCCCAAATATTCGTAATATCGTTTTGGACGGATATAAATTCGTCATGAGAGCCTTACTAAAGGGATAAAATGGAAATTATAAATGGGTAAAAGAAATATTAGGACAGTGGGGGCTAATAAAAGCTCTAAATTGACAGTAAAAGAACAAATAGCACATAGATAGACTATATAATTGTTGTGCCTAAAATCATAGGATGGTAATTTGACCTTATACGTTTACTTTTGTTGACTCTCCAACTTGTTTATAATTTTTTTTTCTTGGGACTCAATTCCACATCCCTTTACATACAGGAGGACAATATACAGCACATATACATTTAAGACTGACACATTCCTAAAATGTTCCAATCACCGTACGCCTAAACGGAGTGAAGCCTGCAGCCCCGAGATTGGATGGCAGGACCATCGCCCAGTGGAGGCCGCAATGAGCAAAGTGCGCCGCAGTATTGGAAGTGGGGAGGAAAAAGGAAACAAATTCCAGAAGTACCCAAGAAACAACTGGAAGGCATTATCCAGTACGACCAGACACGCACAGTAAAGCATCCTCGAGGATCGGAGCGTGATAGGTGGCAGAAGCACGAAACCCACCTAAATCAAAGCAAAACACAGCGCCAGCAGCTCCGCAGCCTAAAAACCGAGATAAAACCAGAAGTAGCAAAACGCTAAGACCAACTCTACCAAATTGTGGAAAGGAACTCACGACATAAAATGCAGGAAACAGAAGTAAAATCATGTAAAATGCGAACACATAGAAGAAACTTAATGAAGGAGAAAACCAAAGTAGAAGGAGAAGAAGTTAGCACAAACAAAACAGAGAAGAAAAGCTGTACAATCAGCTCATAGAACACCGAAGTTCTTCAAGAAAATAAAATCGAGATGGCAGAAAGTTAAAGGAGGCCCTCAAAGAGCACGTAAGGACAGGCCAGCTGTGCACGCCACCGTTACCGCAAGCACCGCTCCAAAACCTCCAGCATCGAGATCGGTGGCTCACTCAGTCGCCATCACCTCAGTGGACGACTTGCTGGAACATTGACGAAGTGATGAGGCGGATCAAGAACGTTATAAAAAGCGAGGGATGAGGGGACTAGAATAGACACTATCCAAGAGGAAGCAAAGAGAGATAGGAAGATTATCATCAAGGATGTAGCATTGGGGAATGAAATAAAAAGATAAAGGAGAAAAGATAAAACGGGAAGGAAGATATTAAAAACAAGGACCCTTTCGTAATGCTCCAGGACGTCATTAGGTTACTGAAGGGATGGGGATCTTATCGACCCAGTATAAAAGCCAGAATAAACACCTTCTGGAGGGTGAGTGAGGACTTCCGATTAGAGGTCAAGTATAGGAAGAAAACCGGAACCACTCACCTCCCACAGTAGTGCCAGTATCACCCCGACTGGCAGCAGCTCATGACAGTGAGGCACTTTACATCCTAGACCTCCAAAAGGTACAGGTGGTGGATCAATCCCCTAATTGATATCTCGCTGACGTATGGACATACTAGGCTTTGCTTAACCTGCAGGCCACTGAGTATGCAGTCCTGCGGAGGACCACACCTTAGAAACAACAGCGCAGGATGGATGACTACCAGAATGACTGGCATGCAAAAACTGCCCTGGTAAACACGCAGACCTGGCCTGCTTTTAGTGGGACATGTCCGATTAGAAGGGAGGTGGGACGCACTGGCAGAGATCGTCGGTGGCATGCAGCAATCTCTAGCCAGTCGTTTCAGCAACTAATTCGGACTGTGGGACGGTCAGACAGAAGGGTCCTATAGCGGAGCACTGGATGCGGACAGGTTGATAAACACTGACCGTATGAAAACACCTAGACGACCCCAAAAGAAACTTAAGCACAACCAGCTAAGTAGCGACACTCAATACTAGGTCATTGAAGTGCCAAGTGCAAAGGGGCGAAATAATTAGAACAATTAAGTCTTAGGTCTTATTATTACAAATGGCAGATTAAAATTAAGATCATAAAAGTAAACGTATATAGTGAATAAAATAGGATTTAGCATATAAAATTAAAAAATAAAACTGAATATTGTTTACCAACCATGCATGCCAAAACAATTCATATTAAAAAACAAAATAAAACAGCAACTTAAAAAACTGTGAATCTTAACTTTAATGATAATAAATTAGAAATAAAATAGTAAGTAAAATTTCCTAAACACACGTTGTGTAGAAATACCTAGATTAAGACATAGATATAAGATCATGAATAATGTGTAGTAATAAGTAGGGATATATAAAAATAGCATTAAGAAATTTGTGAAATAAAACTAAAATCAGATATGAAATCGGCTTTGTAAAGTGTAACATGAAATATAAATTAATTTGGATGTAACAGTATAAAAGCTAATATAAACTACTGCGAACAACTGTATATCAAAGTGGCAACATAATATGCCGGAGCACTCCATTGTAACTTCAAACTTCCTTCTTATAGAAAAGTATACCAAACACGGAAACCAAAAGAACGCACAAAAGGTCTGGCCCTTATATATCAAGAACACAGTTTGAAAAATATTTCCAAGCACCCTGACTTTTGTTTTCTCTTTATTTGGAACAAAACAATTGGCGCTATACAGGTTGTTGATTATTATGGACGCCGTGCTTGTTTGCCAGTTGTTGGGCCGTTGTCTGAAATGACGTTATTCACAAGAAGATGGGTTGGAGTTGGGGTTGTGACGTGCAGTTGTATAGGTGAGATAGCATGAAGATGGTTGAGATAAAGATGATGATAGTAGATGTGGCAGGTATGATGAGAATGTTTGTAGGTTTAAGGGTAGCGTATGGAAAGGACAAAAGTATAACTTATATATATAACAAAATATCAATGATACATTTTGAACTTACACCAGCAGGAAGGGATAAAATATCAATGTCTATGAAGAGTGTTTATTATATGCTTGTCTACTAGATGGTGAACAAAGTACGTCTGCGCCAGCATTAGAGCGGCAGGGTCGACATAAAATTATCACTGTGAGCGTGTCTGCCACGTTGGGCTGACTGTTCGGCCTTTCAAAAGATGGTGAGTTGATCGATCCAACAAATGTTTTTCAATTATTTAACTCTTCTTAGCATCTAATATCTATCTTAACATTTAAGTTTGTGGTAAAGTAGTGTTTTCTGACCACCCAGACGGTCCCCAGTAAAAATGGGGACCTACCACCGTAAAGACTATTTTATGCTAATAAAAATATTTAAAGTTTTAAGTTTATTCGGGAAAAAAATTAAATGCGTGTGGAACAGTCTTGTGTGAATAATTTAAAAATGCTGGCTTAAACTTATTACGTGAACAATAAATGTTTTTTAGTTCCAATAGCTTCACGAATTATCGGCAGGAATTGGTGTTGGGACTGGTAGAGAAATGAATGTTTGAAAAATAATTATATTGATAGTTTTTGGGTGATTTTAATGTGATCGTGTATTTTTCTGATAATTTATGGTAAAAAACCTTCATCGTAGGTAAATGTGAGTAAATTATTGGTAAAATTTGTTAAAAAATTACACTATTTCCTACAAGTATTTCTTTATTACACACTCATTTATTTCGTTACTGTGTATAAAAGTAATTATCGATACTATGACGGTGCTATATGAGTATTGTCGTAAAATGATTTGAGTAATACTTAAATGAGTAAGTATCAATACCGTATAGGTATCGGATTCGGCCTCCCAGGAACAACTTACAATCAACACTATTGCATCGCGTGGACAGTAATATCAACTAAACAACTTTCTGAAAGTTTTACCTCCTCCTCTAAATGATACGAATAAGGGAAAAAAATTTAATAATCCATGACGTCGTTACGGTTTTAGTGTTCGCCGTTGGCACTTTTTGAAACTAAAAAACAACATCTCTTCAACTTCAAAATTCTTATATATTTTATCTATTTGTTGGATATGTAAGTCTATCATACTTAGTGTAAAATTGTTAAATGTATAAATATTACGTCATAATTATCGTTAGAATTGGTGTCATAGCATTAACTGCCTAAAAATAAGTAGCTATAAAATGCTAAAGCTAAGCACAAACAAAATAGTATCAAAAATCACGTGCTTGCATATTTAATTTTAAAACAAGTTAAGTTGGTTTAAAACAAATGCAGCGATTATACACCATACTACACATCCTATTCTGTTCAAATCCTCATACACATTAAGATTATTGAATTGTTTAGGATTTGCAAGTCAACGGGACATTGAGAGTAATTTTATTAAGTACTCTGGCATGGAGTCTAAAAGCGCTGGCGTAACCGTTAACGAATTACCTATGTCGTGCTACTGTTCATTTATGATGCTTAGATTTGTTTTTACTAATGGCTTATATAAATCGCACTACAAATGGTAGCAAACGATTCTATATACGATAAAAAATCTTATTGTTGGATTAGCAATATGACTCGATTACTCTAGATTTTACCTAATCTATAGATTAAAATGAATTGCTGTTTGTTAGTCTCGCTGAAACTCGAGAATGGCTAAACCGATTTGGCCAATTTTGGTTTTGAATTATTTGTTGAAGTCCAGGGTAGGTTTAATAGGTAAATAAGTATAAAAATTCTTGAAATAAAAAAAAATATGTCTTTCTGCCTACTTATGTATTTATTATTTTTGCACAAAGAAACAAATGCACGTTTCACTTTCATGCTGACTGGTTTTATCGTGATTATTTTTAAACAGAGAGGAGAGATAAATAAATGGACACAGATATAGCAGATCTAACTGCCTCCGTAGCCTAGTGGTGTGGGCTTGTGCTTTAGAAACCGGAGGTCGTGGGTTCGAATCCTGCGGGGACTCAACAAATTTTCATTGGTGTTTCCTAGTTGGTTAGGGCAATTTGGGCCGATCACCCAATTTTCTGAAAAGTAAAACGATCCATGCGTCGGATGGGCATGTAAAAAGTTGTTTCATCCACCAACCCGCGTTGGACAGCGTGGTGGGATACGGCCCTAAACCCTCTAATGGATATGGACATAGGCCTTCCCTAAGAGTTATAAACAAATGGATTTAAAACTATCCCATATTCATATATGTATACATTAGATCAACTTCCTCCGTAGCCTAGTGTCATAGGCGTGTGCCTTAGAAACTGGAGGGTTCGAATCCTGCGGGGACTCAATAAATTTTCATTGTTGTTTCCTAGTTTAATAGAGAAATTTAGGCCGATCACCCAATTGTCTCAAAAGAAAAAAAAAGAAAAAAAAACTTCTAGAAATGAGATAAAAGTATTAAAGAGAGTTAGAAAAGGTGATATTGATTTATAAATATAAATAAATAACTTTAGTTGAAAACAGCGTAAGTATATTATTTGGAGGCGAAAAAAGCTTGTAAAAGGTCGTAGTAAATCTCGAATAAAATATTAAAAGTTTAAAATAAAAATTAAGGATAAAAAGTACTTTTTAAAAACAATTTTACTAGTGGTAGGTCCCTTATTTACAGGGGACCGTCAGGGTAGATACCACCCCGGTGTCTATTTCTGCCGCAAAGCAGAGGTGGGAAAACACTGCTGTGTTCCGGTTTGAAGGTCACCGTAGCTAGCGTATCTACTGGGTAAACAAGACTCTAACTCTGTCTAAGAAATGTATATTAATTAATAATAAATATTACACATAATAAGCTCATTGTAACCTTCTATTTTTGCTAAGCACCCTTGCGTCTCGACGAATAATTCCATATCTTCATAATTATTTATTCTCAAGACAAAATTTTTCCCTTTAAAAAAATTCCGTTTTTTTTATAAAATTAATTATTAAAGACCAAATATTTTTTGCTAATATAAATTTTTTGATTCATTTAAAATTGTTTTAAAAGTTTAAATTTGAATTGGAAAACATTAAATTAAATAATATATTTTTCATTAAAGTCAGTTTTTAAAAAATAAAAAAATTTTCGGTGGAAAAAAAAGGTTATTTCTTTGAAAAACAAAATTTTTTTTGAAATAAACTTCAAAATTTAGGAAAACAAAAAATTTAAAACAATGAAAATATTTAAACATTAGTAATAAAAAAAGTGCCTTTTATAAAGAAAAAAAAATTTCAAAATGGTAAAGTTGGGGGCAAAAAAACTTTTATTTCCGCGGGCCCAAACATAAACCGGGGCCGCGGGGTTTAAACCCGGGAAACGGAGCATGAGCCCCCGCGTCACATCCGTTTTCCAAATTTTGACTGAAAGGGGGGGAAGGCCTGGGAAGGTCCGGGGGAAAAACTGGCCGGCCCTTTGGCGCAAGGGCTCACCCCGAAGCAGTTGGGGAGGGCAAAACGGGGTCCAAGTTGTGGTTGAATAAGTTTATAAACTTTGTTTTTAATCGAATTATACAAAAAAAAAGAAACTATTGCATCTGATTCAAATTATTGAGGATTTATTTTTGGGTTTCTTTTTAACCAAAAGGTAAAACAAGGTCTAACTCAACAAGGTTGATAAAGGGATTCGAAACACAAAAAGTGAATAACAGGTGTGATTTATTTGGAAAAAAAGGGCCAGGCAAGGGAAAGGACCAAAATTTCAACCACGCCCAAAAAATAAGGTAACTTTTAAAAGGGGTTACACCCGGAGTTTTTGTTAAAATTGTTTGCTTGAAAATGGTAAACGGGTAAAGTTATACGTGAAACGTCTTTAGTTGGGGAAAATTGTAATGTAATAAAAGACACCAACTATTCAAATAACACATTTTTAAAACAAATAACGATTAATTTTTTAACTTATTTATTAAGGAAAGACGAATTTAATTTTATCATATTCAAAATTTATATTTAACCTTTTTATTTATAAAACTTTATGCACAATTACGGACGCTAAAAGGTTATCTACCAGCCAATCTTTGGGTAGGAGAAAACCATAGGGCAAATTTGAATAAAACAAAGATGAAATTTATGTTTAGGTTTATGCAAAAAATAAAAAAAAATTTCCCAACTCAAATTTTCCATTGATTAATAAAATGTTCTCCACAAACGATACGGGGCCCAATTTATATTAGAGATCAAAAATACGCAGGAGATATTATGGCACGGAAGGCAAAGAAGGCCCCCTGCCCTTTGTACTAAAGCTGATGGGAGGAAACCGACACGACCGGAGAGAGGCGCAGGACCGATTTTTACAGCCCATCCGAGCAGGATCATCTTACTTTTCGAAATACCGAACCATATTAAATAGGCCTCCCAAACACCCCCATCCATTAGGGTTTAGGCCATCCCAACGCGTCCAACGTTTTGGGGAGAACGACTTTTAATGCACATCCGACGATGGACTCTTTTTTTAGATTCTTTCTATTACTTTGTCTCTTTTATCGGCCCCACTTTCCCCTTGATTGCTTTTTTGGAGAGCGTTGGACCGGCCGGATACAGTTTGGAGAGTGCCTTATCTTCAACCTATTTTTAAGAGAAAAAAAAAAATATTTATGAAGAAAAGCAAAGAATGGTCTTCCGCCCATTTAACCGTGGTTTTTTTTGTAGGTCCAAAGATTTTTGACTGCGTGGTTCAAAACAAACAGAAGAATGTTGTTTTTTTTTTCTTTGTCGTCCATGGCAAAACACTTATTGGCTGTCTTTTTCTTGAAATGTAATTAGTTATACTAGAAAATAATATTTATATATATATAATATATATATATTAGTATATAATAAATAAATGGATTTTTTAAATTTTCTATTAATAAATTTTATTTTTTTAAAAAAAACTTTAAAAGATTTTTGGTTTTCAAAACCATAGTTTTGAAAGATTATATTAGCTTACAAAAAATATCATACCGAGATTTTAAATTTATTTAATTTTTGAAAAGAAGACATAAAGGCAAAAAATCGGGCAGTTTCGTTGAGAATCAAACGCCCGCTTATATTCGCAAAATTATTATATCATTTTATGCTAAAAACTAAGAACATTTGTGCCTGTTGCTATTATCAACCCCTTTAAATTTTCTGAAAGTTCCAAGGAAAAAAAATAATAATGGAAAGAAATTTTATTAAATTATTTTTAAACCCCCAAATTGTTTTATTTTTTTTTCATTTAAAGTTTTTTATATGCAAAATATAAATTATTTTTAAAAAGGGGTTATTTAAAAATTACTTTTTATTTAAATTTTTGTTCGAGTGAAAAAAAAGCCGAAATTGTTCCGAGATGGCATAAAGCCCGTTATTTATTTGTTTGAAGGAAAACCCTTCCCACTGGGATAAATATCCTTTTGTTTGTTTAAAAAAGAATTCTGGGTTTATGAATTGCCAATAATAGATTAAACCTTAAACTTTGCTTTACAGAATATTTAACCATTTTATAGTATGAAAACCGATCAATGAAAGGATTTGAAAGGTTTGAAGTTACAAAACGTTGATTTCTTTAACTTGAATCAGGAACGCAACATCAAAAGGGACAAACATCCACTTTACTACAGCGCAACGATTTTTCGGTTTTTTTTAAAGCGGATTTATATGATTGAATGGTTCGTTTAGAAAGGACATTTTATCAATCTATCTTTAGGCTGTGGTTCGATTGTTTTTTATTAAAAGCATTATTTGTATTGCAAAAGTTTCACGGTTTAGAGCAGGGAAAGTGGGCGGGTGTTTTCTTTCCGTTCAAACAAAGTGGGATGATCCATTAAAAATTACTGCTTTTTGTTGAGGTTTCACGGACCTTTCCGAAATTCTGATTTGATTTGTAAAAGATCTTAAATTAAAGCAAAAAGGTTCCTGTAGTTTAATTTACGTTCAACCTATCAAAAAGGTTTATAAAATTACGATTAACGTTATCGTATATATTATATTTATTGAAATCCAATTAAATTACAAATAAACAGAATTCCTGATTGTTGTATGTTGTTAGGTATTTTTATTTCTACATATGACTATAACTGTTTTTGGCAATCAAGCAAACTTCGCCAACTTTTAAACTTTTCAGTGAACACCTTAACATCCATGATTTCCAAAATCCAACGTTCTCTAATTCAAAAGTATATATTTAGATTAATAAGTATTTTAATGCAAATTTAAAGGATTTTTTATTAAATTTGGGACCAACTTTCGTTTTAAATTTCTAAACAATGCATATTTACAACCAGCAAATTTTGTTTTATGAGGATGCTAAAGAAAATTAGTCTAATAGAAAAAGTTTATTTAATTATTTTCAAGCAAATTTTAAAAAAAAATGTCTTGAAATTAAAGATATTTGGTATTTTTCCCTTCTGCTCTGAAACAGGTCACTTATCAAAGAAGAAAAAATTTAATAAAAAAAAAAGAAACAAAAATGGCTAAGAGACACCTTTGAACGCAAGATCCGTCTTAGCTTTTATATAAACCGTAATATAAATTTCTAAATATTCCAATTACTTAGTGAATTTTGTTTTATAAATTAAATACACAAAGCAGGTTTAATTTTATAAAGATATATATCGCACCTATTTATTTAATTAGCTTGAACAACTTATTACTTTTTGAAGGGATTTCAAAAAGGAGGAACCAATTGGAGCTAGTTTTTTTTTATTTATTATACGCCGTTATTTGGCCCTATTTTTTTAATAACTTTTAGAAAAACTAATAGATATTTAGAAAAATGAAATTTTAGGGTTTGAAAACAACTGTTGTTTAAAATTATTGTATGTAATAAAATGGGATACACCAATTTATTAAATAATATTTAAAAGGCATTAGATATTTTGAAGGGGGAAACCGAGGCAGTTTTTTTTAGAGGGCTTTGCACCGGTATATTGCGCAAAAGTAACAAACTTATTTGAGTCGACTATTTTTTTTGTTAAAAGGTACTAATTCGAAACCCTTTTCATGAAAATAAAACATTTAATAGTGATGTAATGCCAAAAAGACAGTCATGGAAGTACGATTCTAGGTTTTAAAAACATTTTCAAAACCCAAATCTTAGAGGCTAGGAGGAAATGACTATTTATTTGTTTAGGTTCCAGCCAGAGGAGAAAAGAAATAAACCAAATTTAAGATGAAGAAGTTTAAAAAACACAAGTTTATCCTTTCACAAAAGGGGAAAACCGTTCAGAATAAAGTTTGGGTGTTTTTAATAAACATAATCTATTCTTAAGGTGGGCAAATTTAGGATTGGTCTGAAAATTTAAAAACGCGGTCAAAGTCAAAAAAATTTAGCATTTCATTAAATTGCCCTTTGTCAAGTTCCTGTCGAGCAGGCCTTGGAGATAATTGAAATGTTAGTTATTTTATTCATCCTATTCAATTGGTCGAAGAAATATTTCCTTTTTAAAACACAAAGAAATTTAAAAATTAATGACAAATTATTTTGTTTTTTTGATAACGGGGAGTGTCGGTCCACCTGGTGGGGGTCCCGAGCCCGTTGACATCGGAATTAGGGGTATCTTCAATGCCTGCACCTGGAAGAATGGGAGTTAGTCTGTTAACCCAGAATGTGCAGGACTTTTTCAGGGAGCAAGAGTTTTTCACACACTGCGTTCGGGCAGAAATAGGCAACTTGGGGTACCAACCCAGACGGCCCCCAGTAAACGGGGAATTACCACCTTTTTTCTAATTTATGTCAAGAAAAACCCCTCAATCTAAAGTAGATTATACCATTTAAATAGAATTAGGACGATGGAATTTGGGAAGAAGAGGATCATATAAAAAAAGTATATGCCCCCGGCTTAGAATTTTGGGCCGAGATTTATACGACACCATATTGATTATAGTAAATTGAAAATGATTTAAACTTAATTGATAGGGTTAATGTTAAATTGTTAAAAATAAATGCAAATATGGGTTTTCCTTTAAAAATAGGATAAAATGGTTATGAATTATATTTTTGCCTTTTAAGGTGTAAATTACCGATATTACTTTTGATTTACCTCATCCAAAGCAAGAAAACCACGTCTCGATAGAAACCCCAAAAATATCAGAGTTTTCTTTATTATGATATAATAAAAAAAACAATCATGTTAACCCTTCACTAAACGATCTAAAAAATCATTAAATGAAACGACTTAAAAAATTTAAGCAAAGATAGGGAAACAGAATGCGACTTGTTTTAATAGTAGTGAATGATTTACAGCCAAGAAATTTTGGTGATTACGTTGTTTTTCAAATTTTGAGAAATTTTAGGTGCCGAGCGTACACCATCCCTGGTTAAAAAGGGGAAGGCCAGGAAGATATGACCAAAAGAGGCTCGGGTTTTCCACCAAGTGACCGGCGATCCAGATAGGAACCCATTTAAGGGCGGATTCATAGCCCCAAATCCCGAAAGTTTTAAAGGTAAAATATAATTATGATTTGTTTATTTTTTTGTCCCCCGGAAATAAAATAACTTCATTAGGTGTTTTTGATTATTCGTTGAATAACAATTTTTCCTCCAAAATGAAAAATAATATAACGTTATTTTATAGTTCCTTAGATTCTATTTAAAAATGGAAATGATAATAAAAGGGAAATTTTGAACGTGCTTTAAAACTAAATCTTTTCGTTGATAACACATAGATTAACTAGAATTTAGTTTTAACCACCTTTAAAGCCGTTTGCGAATTTGATACATTTTTGATTTTCGGTCACCTTCCGTGACGGTACCAGGAACGTGAGTTGCCCTTTATTGTGCAAAAGCCCTGGCGCTTAAAAATGACCTGGAAGAGGATCGCGAACAGGCGGGGATTATTTGTGTTGGCTTTAAACGAGGTGCCCAGGTTAAAACGATTACACCACCGTAAACTGGACAAATTTTTTATTTTTCTGGGTTATCTGGGTTGACTACGGATTTAAAATCAGCGGGACCACCACCTACGTCTTTTGTAAAGTTAGACCATAAAATTGTATTATTAATATTGTTAAGGATAAATGAAATATTAAAAATATTTGTTTTTGGAAGTTACCATTTTCAAAGCAATTTTAACTTTATGCCTTTGTTAAGGGTGGAGAAAAGAAGCAAGCTTCACGTTTTCATTGGATTTGTCTTTAAAATCTTTAGGGTGTACTGATTCAAGCTTGAATATGGAGTAAACGCCGCGATTAAAAATACATTTGTTTTTTTTTAAGGCTTTAAACGCAGTTCATCTATGTGAGAAACAGAATTATATCCAAATGTCCCAAAAAAGGAACTCCCCAGGGGTGAAGGGGACCAAAAGGGGATAATAACGTTTTGGGGTAAAGAAGATAAATTAATGCCCTTCACGATTTTTATTTAACCGGGAATTTGAGACATTTTTGGAGCAAACGAACACAAAAGAAAAGGAGGAAAGACGTACAAAAATACCCTTTAAGTGTTTCAATGACGGGACCCCGGAATATATAATGCCTTTTGATAAGATGTAAAGGGGGGACAGGATTCTCCATGGGAATGGTAAAAAAATTTATTTTTGCGCGGTAATGTATCTAATTTTATTAATTTATTTTTTTTGTTTCTAATTTGTAAGGATTTTGGAAAAAATTTAATTTAATGGTTTTTAATAATCTTCTTAATTAGTTAAAAGATTTATTTTTTATAAGCCTATAACACCTGCAACTTTTTTTTTTATAATTTAAACGTAATGAAATTATTACAACTTTGTTTAAATTTGGGCCCCGGACCAATTATCCCAGAGGGCCGTTAGCGAAACACACCTAAAATTATCCCATTATTCCCTCCAAACCTTCATGTTTACACTCATCTCACCTATATATCCATCAAGCCCGGGAAGGCCCTTTCACTATTAGGGTTTGACCCCTTTAATGCCCACCGACCTGGTTTCTCTTTTCAACACGGGTAACGGGCCCAAATTCCCTTTTACAATAGGAAAAAAATTTAAAATTTGTTGATCCCCCGGGTTCAACCCAACCCCCGGTTTCAAATCGTTTCCCAAAAGGACGGAGGCAGTTTCAGTGTTCTATTTATTTTTA
The DNA here is from genome assembly GCA_029286875.1 of Lamproptera curius. Lineage (NCBI taxonomy): Eukaryota > Metazoa > Arthropoda > Insecta > Lepidoptera > Papilionidae > Lamproptera > Lamproptera curius. The sequence continues at coordinate 126,360 of JAGSMT010000386.1, forward strand.
AAGTAAAAGTTTTGAAAAAAATTTTTTGGGTTTTTTTTAATAAAAAAGGTTTTTCACCCCAAACTTTTTTTCCTAATAATTAAGTCCCAGATTGAGAATAAGTTATATATCACAATTTAAAAAACTTTGAAAAATTTTTTTATATTTTAGATTCTGATGATTTTCGTATTTTTTTTATAATAGCATTTGAATTTTGAAAGTGAATAATTTTAAAGTATAAATATTTATTCATTAAAATGTCTTTAGTATCCTTAAAATGAATGCTATAGATAAAATTAAATGTATTTTTGACTAAAGTTTGTATTTAGTATTTAAAAATTATCGATGATTATTTCATTATTTTAAAGGAAGAATGCAAAGGATAAAAATGTTGTGTGTGTCCGGGGACAAAGGTGAAAACGGGTTTTCCTCGGCAAGTGAATGAACAATTAAAAACTTGCTCAAATTTTATTTTTTGATTTTTCTCAAACCCTGATTACTTTTTATTTGGGGCAGGGAAGTTTTTAGAAAAATAAATTTAAAACCAATCATCACCATCAATACATCATCACATCGCCTGCGCAGTCCACCGGACATAGGCCTCCCCACCGCCACCGCTTCCATCTTCCCTATTCTCATCCAGCCCACACCGGCCACTTTGGAATGTCGTCACCCATCTTGCCGCAGGGCGTCCTACAAACCCGTTTCCGAGCCCTCGGTTCCATCCAGAACTTTTCGACCCAGGGTCGCTTCCCCGGCAAAGGACCCCCATCATTAAAAAAATCATACAATTAAAAAAACTTTTACCGATTTTTATCTTTTTTTTAATTTTAATTCCGACGTTTGAATACTTTACAGTGGCGCGTCAGGGGTATTTAATAATGATAAAAATAAAGAAAGGCAGGAGAAAGAGAAAAGGGGCCTCGCACGTCCTTTAGCGGTTTTACGACGCACTTTTTTTTTTAGGTTTACTATCACTTTTTATCCTTATTCCAAGTTCGGAAGGAACTCCGTAAAGTATTTTCTATTAAAGAGAGCAAAGTTATAGAAATGTTATTAAAATGCTAAAAAAAAAAAATATAAAATGTATTTTCTGAGAAAAGTTAATGTTTAATGTTAAGAAATGAATTAAAATACCAAAAAAAAAAAAATAAAAAATGTATTTTTATTAAAGATGTTAATGTTTAATGTTTGTTAATTAAGTGCAAAATAAAAAAAATATAATAAAATGTATTTTCCAAAAGATGTTTAGAAAAATTAGCGATAAAGAGAACAATATTTTTGAGTAATAAGTCTAATTAGAAAATGGTATTTTATTAAAGGCTTTTAGGAATGCGTTTGTTTTAAAAACCACATAGATTTTGGTTTAAAAAAGGGATGAAAATTTAATGTTCTAGTATCAAAAACAACGGATCATTTTTTTAAAAAACAATACAATTAAACCACGCCTTTTTAATTAATAAAACCATTAACGTAGATTATAAGATCGAACCTTGAAAGGAATTATTAGATATAAATAGGATATAAAAACACGTTATTGTATTTCCAATATCGTTAATTCCAACACAGCCATAGAGAATAAAGAAAACAAACCCTACTTACATCGCTAACCCCCAAAGCATATGAGATGAGGACATTGTGACTATATCCCCCAAAAGCTGAAGTTAAGATATTGAATTATCCCTTTGTTGATAAACCAAATTGTAATACAAATTAAGTTAAAAGTATTGAAAAGATTAACACGATCCTCGAAAGATAGAAAAAATTAAATGTCAAACAACAACAACATCAGCCTGTGATAGCCATGCTGGACATAGGCCTCAATACACCCCATCCATTAGGGGTTTTGGACCGTATCCCACCACGTTTCCAATGCGGGTTGGTGGGTTATATGTCTTAATCTACGTAAAAACTTTTTATAAAGTAGCCTATGAATCGGCGAAAAGACGTGGTAAACAATTATATTACGAAAAAATTTATAACGTCATTAAAGTTATTTAAATAATCATAACACTTTTTTTAAACATATTAAAGGAAGAAATTTTAATGTTAAAAACTTCTGCCCTGAAAATGTAATCTAAAAAAGGGACAGAAAAAAATTTAATTACGGTATAGTGAATTTCATCAAATTTAGTTTTGAAAGCTACAAACAACAATATACGAAATTATTAATTTTTTTATGGATGAGGCAGAAAGCCCCAAGAAGGGGAAAAAGACACCCTAGAGTTGCTACCAGTGGTTGCCGACGCGCTGCTCTTAAAATAGGGAAGCCTGACCCAGTAAAAAGCTGGTGTCCCCCGAACCTCAGGCCCACCACTCTTCGGCAGAAAAGACCGCGGGTGGCCCCAACAGGCTCCAAACAGGGACCACCACTGTTGACCACCACCGGTTTTTAAAAGTGTCTTCAGTTGGTCCAGCCAAAAAATCCAGGGTAAAGTTGTTCACTTACATTTTATTGTTCAAATTTATTATGGGTAAATATTTATGACTGTTGTTTGATTTGAATTTAAATAAATGAATTTAAACGTAAGAGATTATTTGGGAGGAAGTGTTGCAGAAAAATGTCACACCAAGCAAAATTATTCTTTAACTGTTCAACTTTTAATCTGTTAGAGGTGTGAATAGGATTGACTTTATTTTAATACTTTTTTCTTTTAATTTCAAAAACCTTGACGAGTTGGCTCAAAATTCGAAATAAATATTGAACGTCACTGCCATTGGTTTATATTCAAACAAAAAATAGACGATCGAAATAAAATTGAAGTATTTTGTACCGCCATATTAAATAAGAATATAGTTTATAAAGGTGAAAACATTTTTTTTATAAGACCAAAGGATATATTTTAAAAATAATTTTAATTAAATAAGAGGTTTAAATTGACATACCTTTCACCGATAATTATAGACTGAGAAAAAATTTTAAAAAAAAACAAAATCATTGAAACAAACTTGAAAAAAGAAAACATAAATTAAAAATCTGTTTTAAAAGTTTGGATTCTATCAAGACATCACTGCCAAACCCCGCTATTTAACGTATATAATTTATTTGAATGTCCGTTTAAACCCCAAGCCTTTGTGTAATTTTTTGAGATTTTAGAGAAGACAAGGTTTAGTCCTAGCCCTTTATATATGATATGAAAGAACATCTATGAGGTTATTAAAAAAATTTTTTGAACTTTGACCCTTAAAATGCAATAAATAAAAACTTTGTCAATTAAAATCTGTTATATGCCCATAGCACCTTTTATTTGGGAAGAGAATGAAGAAAGTTTGGCGGCATTTGAAATTGCCAAGGTTTAGTGTAAAATATTATTAAAGTTTACACGCACACAAAATTAATAAAAAAAAGCTGGACTAGTCTTTGTTCAAAAAAGTTAGAATGGAAAATTAAGGGATAATAAAAAATTGTTGTTATTATTTTTAACTTTTTTCTTCAGAGAAAACCATTTTACCATAGAAAAGATCTGAACCCTCATCATCAGCCTGTGAAGACCACTTGCGGGACATAGGCTGGGACAAGGGCCTCCATTCCGAAAAAAATATTTAGGAGATTTTAGGCCCAAACAAGCCCAAATTTGGCTTCGAGCCGTTAGAGGAACCATGCTTTTATATAGGGAAAGCGGGCCTTCTCGGAAACCAAAACTGTTGGCCTGACCTTTCGACTCCCATAAATAAAAATTAATTTTAAAGATTGTGTTTCTAACCATCAGATCCAGTAGAGACCGAACCCGGCAATTATAAGATGGAAAAGGAAACCGGCCTTGGCCACACGGACATCTTTGCACAACAAATTTGGGCACCGTAGGACCACAATAGGAGGATTGACCAAAGGCGAAAAAAATTTAAAAAATTAAAAGCAAACACCAAAAGGGGAAAACCCTTAACACCTTTGCCCATAGAAGGGGAAATGGGACAAATTGGCGGGGGGATTCTTTTAAAACCAATTTCCCAACCCACTTCCGGAATTTGACTAATTCTCATGCCCTTTCAGATAAACAAAAAAAAAAGAAAACCCGGACATCGAAATTCCATTTAGATAAAGGGAGAATCTAATAATTAAACCCGATCCAAATAATAAGGGAATCCCTTTACAGAAACTTTTTGGTATAAAAAATTTTTACAATGTTGAAAAATAGAGAAACCAAAGGGAGGAATAAAGGGAAAACGAGAAGGTTGAATCAATAAAGTTAAGCAAATTAAAATTTTAGTATAAACAAAAAAAACTTTATAAATAAAAGAAAAAAATAAGAAGAAATAAGATATTGATTATAAAAGAAGATGAAACACTTGTAAAAACCCAGAAATTAAAAAGGACTAATTGTTTATTGAAAATAGGTAAATTGATAATTAAAAATTGTAACGTAAAAAACGAGATTAGTATTAAAACGTTAGGTTAAAATTTACAAGTTTGAAAAGAAAATTTAGAATTATTAAAAAATAAGTTAAATTGGAAAACTCAAGGAATTTGTAAAAATAAAATTAAAATAAGGAACAAAGATGAAAATAAGCGAAATGTGTCCAATTTTCCCTTATGGAAAATTGAATAAAAGAATCCAATTAATGCTAAAAAGTAAAGAAAAAATTTAAAATAGAATAATGTTTTTTAAGGTAATGAATTAAAAATAATAAGAAAATGTTAAGCCATCCATTAGAAATTAAAACAACATTTTTTACTGCAAAAAAAGAACCTAAAGGGGCAAAAAGTCCAGTTTCATAAACAGGGGAAAAGAAAAAGAAAAAAAAAACCAATTTTAACAACAAACCTTTTTTATGATCTCGTATGTTCCCTTTTCAATGAAAAATTAATTTTTCCAATTTTTTTTTAATAAATCAACATAAAAAAAAGAATTTTAATTGATTTATTAAAAATGAAAAATTTAATTTAACTAAAACAGATTTTTATTTTATTTTTTTTTTAAATAAAAATTTGGAAAGTTGATCAATTTAACGTTTAAGGGTAAAAAAAATGCCCTTTACAGAAATGAGGTTTTTTTTTATGGAATTTGGGGGTCCCCATGTTTTGAAATTCTCCACGCTGTTTTTGGTTTTACCAAATTGAAAGGTTGAATGGTCCATGGGAGGCTGAGTTAGATTGATTTACACATTTTTGTGTGTGTTATTGGGAAAGATTTTGATTGAAAAATTAAGGTATTAATGTTATTTGTAATAAGTAAGAATTATAATGGCGGGCAAATATTGTTTGTTATAATTTAACCATTGGGGAGCTATTTTTAAATTTAACAAGAAAAAGTTATTTGGCCCTTTTTGCTTGGTTTGGGAACGCTGGGGTGAAACGGCTTTTTTGAGTTCCCTGTTTAGAAAGGTTGGGCCATCAAAAAAAGGGGGGCTTTTATTTAAAAGTTTGCTGGGTTTATGGTCCCCACCCACCCCTTTTGGGGAATTTTAATTTGACCAAAATCCTTTTTATTGTATCGAAAAAGGGGAGTTTTTGGGCCCAAAGGAGGGAAGTTTTTTAAATATCCCAAAAGCCAGTCTTTACCAAAAAGCGGGAAGTTCCGAAAACCCAAGGAAATGGAAACCCGGAAAACGTGGCATTGTTATTTTAACCGGGCGAAAAAAGTACCTTTTTAAAAACCTCCGTTTCCTTTCCGGAAAAGTTTTGGAAAAGAACAAATTGGCCAAGGAAGGGAAAATGGGCAAATTTTAGTTTAAAATTTGAAAATTTTTCCTTTCGGGAATTAACCCTTCCGTGACTTTAATATTTTGGGGGAAAATTTACTTTAAAATGGTTTCGGAAATTTCAAAACTGAAACCCCTTTTAAGAATTGTTTGCAAACAAAAAGTAAAAAAACAAAAATTTTATTTTGTTCTTTCTAAAAAAGTTTTCTTAAAATTGAAAGAGGTAGGGTTTTAAAATTAAATTAAAAATTTTTTTTTTTGTTAAAAAAAAACATTTTACCCCTTTTTTAATTAAAATTTTGATTTAAAATTTCCCTACAGGGGAAAAAGGGTTCCCCCGGGGAAAAGCAATTTTTTAAAATTTTTAAAACTTTACGGTTTAAAAAAGGTATTTTGAAATTTGGAGATTTCTTTTAACTGATTTGTTTTATAGAAAAATGGTCTGAAATTTAAGAAAACTTAAACAAAAATTTTAAAATTAAATTGAAAAAAGTTAATAATTTTTAAAAAAGGTACGGGTTGGTTTTAATTTCTTTTGAAACAAAAACTATGGTTTTTTTAAAATGCCCCCTTAAAAGGTTCACAAAAACAAAAACCTTTATTAAGCCAAAAAACAGCCCTTAAATTTTAATTTATTCTTAAAAGGGTTGTTGGCAAAGGAGGGTGTCCATATAATTAAATGATTGTATAATAGAGAGGCGGGTAAAAAAACGCATGACAATACTATAAAGAAACTTTTTAAAATGTTTCCAACTATTCTAGATTTTGAAAGACCTATAATATTTTTTAAAACTAGACGATCAAATAAAAAATTTTTCAAAATTTTAATTATTTTTAAAACAGCTTATATAAACCTCATTATTTTGTATAGGTATATCCTAGGCTATGGAAATGCAAAAGAATTGTATTCAGAATAATTGTACTTTATTTTATCAGACCATATTGAACTTTGAAACTATCATAGGTGGTTCAAATGACGAAATGAACTTTGAGCCCTTGTTAAATTTTTCATCATCTTTAAAGACGAAGTAACTAGATAAGATTAAACTTAACTGTTTTAATAGGAATAAGTTTACAGTTCATAAAAAATTGGGACCGTGAGTTGATAATTACTTGAAAAATATGAAGTGCAATAACATTTCTTATTATAAATTGATTATCCAATGTAATAAATTTAATTAAATCGAACATTTGTGCCATATTGCTTTGGGACACGTTGAACTTTGACCTATTCATGCAGAACTTTACAGCAAACAAGAAAGAGGCATTTTAACAACGTTTGCATTACCGGTAGCTCACTTAACGATTCGGACGACTAATCAATAAGGGACGTTCAGAACCTGCTCCATAACCTTTTTTAGATTTTTTAAATAAAACCATCATCATCACATCATCATCATCATCATCAGCTTTGTGATACCAGCTGGACAAGGCCTCCCCCCAAAAAACCTATCCATTAGAGGGTTTTACCGTCCCAAAACGCTGGTCCAATGGGGGGTGGACCATTTTTACATGCCCATCCGACGATGGATCATCTTATTTTTGATAATTTGGGATGGCCCAAACCCTAACCAATAGGAAACAATAATGAAATTTGTTGAGTCCGCAGGATTTTGAACCCAGACCTCCGGTTTTAAGTTAAAGATAGGCCATGGAGGCAGTTAAAATAAAACCACCAAGAAAAACCCCTTTTAAAGATGAGACAAAAAAACTTAAAAAAAAAGATTAGAAACAACTTAAAGAAACAAGCCATTTATTAATAGGTATCGCTTGTCCCAATTATGGGAGAAGTTATATAATTTATTTAAATGCAAGAAGACATAAAATGAAACAGGGACATGCTAGAATGAAAGAAGATATCAAAACACGATAAATAAAAATTTAAAGAGAAATTAAAAAGAAGAAAATACTTTGAAAAAGAAATGGGAACAAATCAGAAAATTAACAACATGAAAGATATATAAGAGCGAAATCTTTAGTCAACTTAGAAGAAATTTTAAAAGTAATTAAAACTTAGCAATGTCCTGTATAAAAAACAGTATTGAGGTGAACGATTAGGAAAGAAAAAGACAAAATAAGGCCAGTAATTACTTTTTGCCCTTTGGGCAAGAATTAAATACAAAAAAATGGGCCACAAAAATTGGTAATATAAAAGAAGAAAACCTTTGATTTTTTTAAAAACGTAAAGAACTGCAGGAAAATTACTAAAAAAAAGAGGAAGGCAAAAGAATTAAAATACGATAAATTAATCGTATTTAAAAAGCCAACCCCTGTAAATTAGTCTAAAAAAGAAACATATCCGAATTTCCGGAGTTGCCCCCACTAGAACCAAAAATTAAAATAAGAGCCAACGAAAATCAAAAGAAATAGACCCAAATATGAAAGATTACCTTTGTAAACGCAGCTTGTTCTCTTACCTTGAGAAAAGCTAACGGAGAAACCATAAATATGTACTTAAAACGAAAGATCCTTGTGAACGAATAAAAATTTTGAGCTGAAGGGAATATAAAAGCATAAACTTTTGGAAGAGGTTTTTAAATTTACCCGTTAAAAATATAGCTTAATTTATGTCCTAGACAAAAATTAAAATTTGTTTTTAAAGTTCCTTTTCTTCCCCTATATGCCTCTATATTATTAGTATGCTTAAATCTTTCAAAAAGCAAGGGATTTCGATGTTTTTTTAAAGGAAAGAGTGATCGAAGCGGAAGGTTTAACAATTAACAATGAGGTATTTTTCATCGAATAGCCCCGTGGAAGAACCTGGGGGGTCCCAGTTATTAATAAATATAATTATTTTAAAATTTATTTATTTATAAAGATTATTTAGAGATATCAAATAAAATATTGAATTACACATATTTCTTTTTTACCATTAATCGTCCTGTCGATTTTATTGAAAACAATTAAAACCACTTTATAATTAAATTTCACTTTAAAACATTACTAATTATTTGTTAAAATGTCAACTTTCCAAGCTATACAAAATAAACCACATTGGGAAACTTCAAGAGATTATTGCAATGGTTTTAAAAAGTTTGAAATGTTAATTTAGCTGTTGAATGATTTTAGGCTAAAAAAGGACACTTAGCCCTTCGTCGGTTACACCCGCCTGTTTCTTGGGGGGCAAATGGGGCATGGAGGGTTAGGATTGAAAGTAATAGAGGGGCCGGGTTTTGGTGTCGCCGCTGCAATTTGTTGTAAAGATTTGTGAGTTTTGAAAACTTATTGGAATATTTTAAATTTAAGAAACCATTCAGGTTTGTACATAAAAAGTCACGTAAAAAATGACATTCTTAAGGAACTGGACGTGGGAAGTAATATATTCTGGGAATTTGTATAATTTAGAAAATTCAACTTTTATTTTTCCCATAGTTTCAAGGGATCCAAGGAAATAGTGAGAGGTAGATAAAAGCGTTAAACATTTTTGATTTCAATTAGGGAAAAGAGAAATTTTGTTCGGTATTTCGTTTGCTTGTTGGACTTCCAGAATAAGTATTTTCCGAATGGCATCAGGATACTGCCGACAATACTAGTGAAGAAAAATCATGTATCCCGTTGAAGAAAATATTTTAACATGCACTTGTATTCTGTGAAGAACTTAAACTTGAATGTAGAAATTTACAAAACAAATTTAATATATTTTTTTCTGTTAATAAAATCAAAATTAGATCAACGGAGTAATTCAATTTTGTGAATTTGTCATAAAGGGAAGATTTTGAGTTAGGCTGATGTCATGGTTAGGATGAGGCACATGGTGTTAGTGGAACCTTTAAATAATGAGTTTTTTTAAAATTGTTATTTTGATAATATGACAAGTCTTTCAATAGAATAAAGAATTTTCCAAAGGCTTAACTTTCATTTAGATTAACGCATATTAAAGGTCTGAGAAGAAACCAAATATATATAATTATTATATCTACCACTTTATTGACTTTATTGGTTTGATATTCTTTTTCACTGCCCGAGCCAGTGGTTAGGCGTGCCCCTTTGAAACCGGAGGTCGGGGTTTGAACCTTTGGGAACTCAACAAATTTTTATTGTTGTCCAGTTGGTTAGGCAATTTGGGCCGATCACCCAATTGCTGAAAAGTGATGATCCATGCGTCGGATGGGCATGTAAAAGTCTCCACCACAACCCGCATTGACCAGGTGGGGATGAACAAACCCCTTAGATCCCCATCCATTAGGGTTTATTAGGGAGGTTGTCCAGCAGTGGACTATCAAGGCTGATGATGATGATGATGATTTTTTCCAAGGAAAAGAGGATGAAACTTAACCCCAATCTTTCAATCTTGTCCTATAGCCAGCACGTCCCCATTTCACCACATTGTCACCCTTTGCTTAACGGTTATTAAAATATTTTAATAATAAATGAAAAAAATTTTATTAATTGCTATTGTAAATTATTTAAAAAAATTTTTTTAAGATTTTATATTTAGAAGAACAAAATTATTTTTTTCAAACAAAGTATAATTAAGGAAATATTTTATTTTGGTAAATTTTATTAACATTTTTGTGGTTCCGTGTTTCGAAATAGTGTTAAGGGTATGACCCATTTTTGGAAATATGTCCCACGTAAAATCCCATAGTTAAGAATGCTTGTGTTGTTTAAGTGAGATTTAAATATGCTTAATTTTTTTAAATTATTACATTAAAACGCTTAGAGGTTTCCTGAAATAGATATATGTTTTGCAGACTTTATTGTAGGACAAATTAATAGACGATCGGAAAAACTTAGTTTCGTCTGTTAAAAACGTTAGAATATAACGCACGACGTTGGATTTTGGGGATATTAATTTTAATTTTTAATATCTATTAAACTACTAACCAAAAATTATTAAAGAAAAGGTCAAATTGCCAACAAATTGGTAAAAAAACCAAAAAATAGCCGAATAGGAGACAGGAACGGAGGAATAATATAGAAAAACCTTATTAAGGAATTGAGACCGTTTTTCGGTCGGGAAAAATGGGGGTAAGAGCCAGAATTAGAAAAGCACTATCTCACTCATAAAATTCAATTGTTTTTTTAAAAATAAATATAAAATAATTTTAAGCATACAATTAATCTTCATTCAAATAAAAAAAGTCCTTAAATACATTTCCAGCCGAAAGGTGTAGTGAAAGGAAAAGCGTGGTTCAAAGCCAAAAAAACAACCCCAATTATTAAAGTTTTCTTTATGTTTTTAGGCGAGAAAATATATAAAATGAAATTTTAGATGCATTGGACACAAAATTAAAGTGCGAAGTGCCCTCACAATTTGCTCAAATTTTGGTGTGCTACCAACAAAACAGAAATGGAACCCTTTAGTGGCCCTTTCCACCACCCTTTTGTACTTGTATTTTATATAAAATATTTTATCCCCAGGTTTGAGTTCTTATTTAAAACACGGTTTTATTATACAAGGGAATTTTATATTGCTAAATTAAATAGTTATTTAAACTAATATTTAAATCAATATTAGACAATAAGGGGAAAAAGCTGTGCTCACGACCTTCCCAAGGATCCAATACGATTATAAATGACAAAATTATTATTTAATAAATTTCTTATATTTTCTTTATTAACGTTATATATTTATTATTAATTATTTAATTGTAATTAATTATTTGATAAATCAAAACTATTTTTTAATAATAATAAATTCACCGCGTAATATATACCCTTAGTTTTATTGTTTTCTGTTGGTGAGCCTGGTATAAGCACCGAATTTTTAAATATTTTTGGAAAATATTTAAATTATATTTTCAAATCCTCTTTTAAAAAGATTTATCTGAAATTGTATGTTTGATTTTATTTTTAATTTAAAATGGGTATGCTATTTATTATAACAAAAAAAAAACATAAAACGATTTAAATGGATAAATAAATAGAATATGGATGAATAGCTAGATTAAATATCCTATTTCCGAAAATTATTTGTCTGGCAATAAGATAGAAGATTCTTTCCAAAAATTTATCAGAAGAACGAAATAGAGAATAAATTTTTTAGTTAACCAACTATGCCAGCTTGGGTCAGACTTTCATTTTAAAAAAAACCATTATAATCGAAACATTATTCGGATAAAATAAAAAGCGCCATCTATATGGAAATTTTATAGTTAATTACGTTGTGGAGGACGGTTTAAACAATTGTACAAAAAGGTTTGCGGGAAAAAATTGGAAAATGGGCACCAGCGGCACCTATCGGAAAAAATTTTAATTTTAAGATAAAAAATTTGACGTTGTCATTTATTTACATGTCCCCTGCTAATACTTTCGTTTTGAACGAAAATTTTTAAAGAAGGAATACCAATTGGGGCATGTTTTTTTTATAAATTAACAAGTAGATGTTGAATATTTTTAATATTTTAATAATAAATTTATTATAATTATATGATTTGAAAATTATGTTGTAGAAAGTTGAATTGATTTTTGGCCCCTATAAACTTTTAAATTTTATTTGAAAATTTTTCAACCATACATCCGGTCACTGTGGCCTACACCTTTTACATTTACCGCAAGTAACAAGCGGATCCATAATTATTCCCTCCCCCTGCCGCGCCCCTCCGCCGCCGGGCAATCACTTAAATTTTCCATGGGTGGAACGAATTGCGTATCCGTATGTTTCGTTACCATACCAGACTTTACGTTTTACGTTACTTCATGATCCATTGTTTGTCGCGTTCGAGTTCGGTGACATTTTGACACGCACCATAACTGAAATAGAATCAAACAAAAAAAAAAAGTAATAGTTTAAATAAAATATGATATTTAAAATAAAATCCAATAAAATAAACAAAAAAAAAATAAACTAAAATTTTGATATATTATTTTAATAAATTATAAATAATAAAATAAAGTAAATCTTACGGAATCTAAACAAATTTATAGTTTTAGGAAATTAAAAAAACAAATTTAAAGTAAAAACAATGTCTACAAGATTGAAATTTACAAAAATAAAATATTAATTCAATCACCTAAATTCATGGCCATAAAATAGTTAGGTTGTTACTTAAAATTTTGAAATTATATAAAGCGTTATATTATGGGTGTGATTGACTATTCGCATTAACTAAGAAATAAAAACAAAGCCTTGACCGTTATCTAATGTAAAATATCATAACTATGTGAGAACATTCTCAAAAGTATTTAAACAAGTTTGTTTGATGACAAAGGCAATTTTTTAAATCATAAAATAAAGTCATCCTGTAATTAATTTAAGATTACCACACTCTCACATAGTTATGAAATTTTACATTAGATATTAATGATTGTTGATGGTATAAGAGATATATAACTATAACTGCCTCCGCAGCCTACTGGTAACGGCGTGTGCTTTAGAAACCGGAGGTCGTGGGGTCGAATCCTGCGGGGACTCAACAAACTTTCATTGTTGTTTCCTAATTAGTTAGGGCAAATTGGGCTGATTAGCCAATTGTCTGAATAGTAAGATGATCCATGCGTAGGATGGGCATGTAAAAAGTCAGTCCTGCACCTTACTCTCTCCGGTCGTGTCGGTTGTCTGTCCCATCGGGCTGTGAGAGTATAAAGGAACAGGAGGGCGTGTATTTGCGCGAACACTTGGCACTATAATATCAATTCTTTAGACGTGAACGGCAAGAGATCCCTGGGCTCCGGTAGGATGAGGGTCCCACAGAGATCTATTTGGGGCCTTTTCCCGGCATCACAATAGATTCTAAACTGCAATGAGGCAGGGCTAAAGCAGTCAAAAGTACATTTTAGTTATTTTTACAGTATAATATCTTATGGCAATCTGCTTTGGGGAAATACGGCTGATATAAATACTATTTCCGTAAGTCAAAAGAGAACGATTGGAACAGTCTATACCTGGGTCCTAAAGAGAAATGTTTACTGAAATCAATGTAATGACTGTTTTTCTCAATACATATTTGAAAATACTATGCATGTTCATAAACATAAAAATGAATTTGTAAAACATTGGGCATAGATAATATAAATACTAGGAATAAGCATAATTTTGTTCTTCCAAAAAGGCTCCAAAGAACAATAAAATCTTTCATGGGACAATGTATACTTTTCTACAACAAAATCCCGGAAAACGTTCAGCTGCCATCTGTAAATAAATTTAAAAAAGTTATAAAGGAACGTTTGTGTGTTAGAGGATATTAATGCTGTAATGTAATTTTCAGGTTAATAATGGTCAGCAATCAGAGAGTTTTATTACAAAGCTTAAATAGACTAGGAGGGTAAACGCTTTTAAAAAGGGAAAAAAATTAAATATATGTTTACGAGAAAATTAAGATTAAAGCTGCTTGATCCAGTTGCTTGTCATGCGTCATAACAGAACCAAATTGTTCTTTGACGAACCACTTTTATATACATCATATCTAGTAGTATCCTCTCTCATATATTAATTGCAATGTTATTGTATTATATTTATGCGATGAATCAGCAAACTTACTTAACAAACACCGGAACCGGTTGGTTTTTCAATAAAACACAATCTTCATTCTTCTTTCGAGTAAATGTATGAGCTTTTGTATATTTTGCTTCTGTAATAAGTCACAGCTTCACCAAAGGATGAATCTCTTGTCATGCGTCAATTCAATTTTAAAATCACATATTTATCGAAACCCTCATATAACTTTCTCCGGTTCAGTAGTAATACTCACGTATATAAAAATGTTTGCCTCACAGAGTTAGAAAGCTTTTGCTCCTCGTCGATAATTGCTGATTTTATACATGGAGATCTGCTGCATTGTTCAAGAATGCCGGTCGAGCTGTTTTCCATAGTTAGGACCTCAAAACACAACACCTTGAAACTCAGGTAATCAGCACGTCTTGTTGTACCTCTAATAAAATTAATGATTTTTCAAACATACACCCTTGTGAATTTTTATTTATTTTTGAATTGTTTTAATTTAAAATTGGTACTTTTTTATCTAAGGAATAATTTAAATGATTCGAGCATTTCATCTTTGCAAAGTTATTTACTAACTGAAGCTATCGTACTGAAAATTGCCATTTTGCTTTTATACAACGTTTAAGCAAGACTTATGTGAGAAAAGCATGTATAAGCATATATCTGTATAAATTTCTGTAGCAACTATACAACGCTTAAACAGCCCAAAAAATGTTTTATTAGTAAGAAATTTGTTGAACAGGCGTTGAACGTCTGTGTAACTTTTTATTGGTAAGAATGAAGCTGTCACTATTATACATTTGTTATAACGCTTATATAAGCCCTGTGTAATTTCTTTAGCAACTATACAACGCTTACACAAGCCTTATGTCATAAATGTTTTAGTAGTCACAAAATTTGTTTAAGGAGTGTGGAACGGCTGTTTAACTTTTTATTTATAAGGGTGCCGTTGTATTCATTTCTTATACACATTTTACAAGGACTGTATAAGACTCACACAACGCTTGACTAATAGTAACTTTGTAACGCTTGTGTAACTATTTATCTCTTCTGCAGGCAGGGTGAACATGGTTATTTTTTACTGTTTCAGCATGTTAAGACGAAAACTAACTACAGACTGGATGCTATGGTCAATTACTGACCTAGAAAACGTGAAGCGTCATGATGGCGAATCTATAAGGAGCGTTGCTCGAGCCTCATTATGACCGTTTCTTAAAAAGTCAGTCTGAACTTATGGATGTCTACAATTTCCCGCCTTATGCTATATTTAACATGGATGTAACAAGGATACCTACAGTTCCTAATAAATCACCAGAGGTAATATCCACTGAAGGGAAACGTTGTGTCAATAAAATTTCAAGCGCAAAATTTCAATACATAGAAAAAGAAGAATTAGCAGACTTGATTCAGTGTTCAATGTGTAAAATAGATTGGCATGAGATATGCACTACTTATGTGGAGATGGGTGAATTTATTTGTAATGTATGTGTTGATTAACACACGCGTACTCTCAGCAACCCCTATGCGCATTCTTATACGTCTGTGTTAGTAAGAGTTCGCAAATGCCATTTCGTGATTTGTTGCCAATTACGCAATATTAGATTAAGATAAAAAAGAGTTCCTTATAATTTAATGATGTTATTAAATATCTTTCCACTGAAACAAGAACTCATTAGAAAAATCGATTTTTTTGTATTTTTTACCCTTGTGAAGCTTAAGTGCGTACTCCTATATTATCTTACCCTATATAACAATACTTACAGGTTCATACTAAGTCTAATATCTTATTTAATAAAGTAACGCAATCTATTTACATCACAGTTTCGCAAAAGTGCATTTTACGGTGGTAGTTTCTATGTGAAATAAATGAATGTTTAATTCCCAAACCCAATTATCAAAACCAAACGACACATTCATGGCGCCAAACTAGACCCGACTCGAGCGTCGGATTCGGTGATACAATTAAGTGTCAATTAAGACGCAAGCCTTTCTAAAATGCTCGACTGTAGCCTCGAGCTATTTAACGCTAATTGTAGTGCTATTTTGGCGCTGCAAAGTGCGTTCATTTTAAGTGTAAAAGAATAAAATCATTCATCAATCCATTGATTTTATTCTGTCCTGATTTTTAATAAGCTTCTAAAATGATGAAACTAACTTTATATAATTTTTTTTAATAATAGCTCTTAATAAGATAAACCAGTGAGAAAACCGGATAACAACAAGTTATACTACGTTCCTAAATTCAGGCGCCTCATTTTAACTCCTGCAATTTTCCATCATATTGTTTAATTTATTTTATTCACATTTACAATTTTAATAAAAGAATAATTTTAAGTTATGTAATAAATATTATTGTATAAATATTTATAACTATAGAATAAAACGGACTCCATGGCCTAGCGGTATCGGCCCTTGCTTTATAAAACCGGAGGTCGGGTTCGAATCCAGCGGAGAAACAACTTTAGGTTGCCGTTATTTTTGGTCGTTTAGGACAATATTTGCCTATGACTAAAAATGAGATGATTCATGCGTCGGATGGGCATGGAAAAGTCCCGGTTGTCAAGACTAGATTGGGCGGTCGTTATAGAAAGTCAGCCTTCAAATTCACTGACAACGAATTCATCCTTAGAATGCAGTTACCCTTTGTGTTGTTGAGGTCAGACGCCAGTCGCTCTGCGTTAAAACTGTTATTTAATGTTAGTTAGTCTAAATCTGGATGGATAAGAGTCGACCCCATGATAACTTGGGAAAATGGCTAGGGTGAAAGACTGTATAAAATTTTAATAACTTTTCTTTGTACACGTTGCATTTTATTTAAAAGGATGATAATATACTACAAAACGATGGAAAATAATTTACGGGCGATCTGAGGATGAAAACTAATCAGGAATCTGAATAGGGTGAGTGTTTAAGGTTACAAAACGGTACATCTCGATTTCCAGCTAAACTTTAATCGTTGGTAGTAACAGTAGTCAAAGTTGTTGTAGTTAAGAGACTACTACTATACTATTTTTATATACCTCAACTTTTATGTGAAAATCCAAAAATTAAATTTTTGGCTTTTTTATATTTATATTATGCAAAATAATAGCAAGATTTTGTGAAAACTTTTATGTCCTGAAGACAAATGTTTCTTTTTTACTTTTCACTTATTTTGACTTAATATGGAAAAATCACCTAAATTTTAATCAAAAACCTCGCTTCAAAATGTCAGGTTTTTAAAAAGTCGGGAAGTTCTTCGTTCGCTGTTCTCTGATAATATAAATATATATTACCAAGGTAGATTGGTTTGTTGTTAAGTTTTCACCAATTTTCTAACTTTTTGCATGAGATAAAAATTAAAACCTGATTGATGAAATTTTGAGATAATGTGAATTACTACCACCAACTTTGTCATTTAAATTTTTTCATAGTATTGAATAGAAATATTTATAAAAGTTACTCGCGTTTCATATAGTATTCGCAAATATACGTGGTCACGAGGTAGACTGATATAGTATTCGGAATAAAACAATTAATTATAAATATTGAACAAAACAATTAATTATATTTTTTCATAGGACTTGTATTTTGCCGATCTTGCAGAGCATTGTGTTGTACATTTCCTAAGTGTATTTTACGTTTAACGCTTCATCGTACTGAATTATGATTTCAACAGTCGTCAGCTTTCAAACTTGCTTAAGTGTTATATTTAACACTTGTTCTCCAGCGTACCGAAATAGAATAATTAATTTATAACACGTTCAAAAAAATAAGAAATATTAAAATCAAAGAAACGAGGTAGTATAAAAATCTGATATATAAGTTTAATATAAAGTTAAATTATAAGTCCCAAATAATTCTGTTATTTTAAAGTATCCGCCTACACGTGTCTTTATGTTCATACAAAAAGCCAGTTGCAAGAAATATTTATAAAAGTTACTATTCATTGAGAGATTTATTTTTCTCCTAAGACTTGATATCTTGTAAGTTTGTTTAACAAATAAAAGTTTTTACGATTGCTTTATAGTACATTTATTTTACGTAAACAAGTGGCGCACAGCTATGAGCAATATTAATTTAGTTCTCGAACGCATTAAGGATTGGTCACGTAATATAGTTTAGCGCTTAAACCCTTAAAATCAAAATACATTGTATTTAGCACTCGGCCCAATATAAATATGTTTCCTAGAGATTGCAGTGTGACTCTGGACCTCACCCTGTTGAGCGTGTCTTTGAGGCAAGAAACCTGGGGATAGAGCTTGATTTAGAGCTACGCTATGAAAAATGCATTGGTGTGACAGTAGGGAGCTGCTTTTACATGTTAAAAATTTTGTAGAAATTAGGACCTTGTCTTAGACAAGAAATTCGTTTTAAACTTGTTAAGTCGTTAGTATTATGAAAGTGATTTTTTCAAATGTCAGTTTTTTATAGCCTACGCAGGCAGACGAGCAGTTGGGCACCACCCAATCGGATGGCAAGTGGTTACCGACACCCATTGACACTGGCAATACCAGTGGTATCACCAACGCGCTGCCTACCTTGAGAAATAGGGTGTTAAGTTTCATTTACCCAGTAAATACTGGCTACAGTGCCCTTAAAACCGGAACAAGCAGTGTTTTCACACTACTGCTTTGCGGCAGAAATATTTATCTTTTATTTCATCAAGGTTTTTATTGATTTATTTATTTTAAGAATAATTTTGATCGACTTCCTAAATAAGGACGTACTTAAATGAAAGATATTAGTTTCCTGTTGGTCCCACAACCTCGTGCGATTAAATAACAGACGCTACCAAAAGCGTTTAGAGTGTGATGGGTAAAAAGCTAGGCGCATTTTCCTTGGTGCCTGGAAAATTCAGACTGACATGACATGACAAAGTTGGAATTATTTTTATACGAAAGCACTGTTGATAAATATATATCTTAAAAGTTAAACTTCGTTTATAAGTTAACTTCTGGTAGAAGATGTAAGGTCCAGGTAAGAAAACCAACAATAAGCATTTTAATGCAAACATTTTCAAATCAGAGCAAATCCAAAGCTCACTTATGATTATACAGTTTAAGTTCAAAAAAAATTATTGCATTTAAATTCTACATTATCATCATCATCAGCCTGTGTCAGTCCACTGCTGGACAAACGCCTCCCTAATGCACGCCACCGCTTTCGAACTTCGGCAATTCTCATTCAGCCCACACCGGCCACTTTGCGAATGTCGTCGCTCCATCTTTCTGCAGGGCGGCCTACGTTTGCCGAGCCTTGGTCTCCACTCCAGAACTTTTCGGCTCCAGCGGTCGTCAGTTCTGCGGCTTATTTGACCGGCCCACTGCCACTTTAGCTTACTAATCCGGTGGGCTAAATCGGTGATTCTGGTTCTCTGACGGTTCATTCTATGTATCGTGATTTAAAATGCGGTGGCAGAAATCTTGGGACTGTTTTGTACACAGAGCGCGTTGTTACTCAGGTATATGGCGAAAAAGGTTGTATGGTGTGAAGTCGGTGTTATAAATAGTACTTTAAAATTTAAAAGTCGTACAGATACTCTCTGTTGATCGGACTATTGAAATAGCCTGTGCAGAGCTTGAGCACTTCATTGTTTTATGCGTGTACAGACAGCGTTATATGAACTTTTGAAGTTGTTCTAGAAGAAAAATTGTTAGAATTATCTGAAACAAATAAGTATATTATAATTTGTGGTGCCTTTAATATTAATTTATAAGATAATTGCAACACTACAATTAGATTCAGATCATTGTTAGGCTCATTTAACCTTTTAAATCTATTTATTGAACCAAAAGGATTACTGAGACTTCTGCAACATGTATAGATAATATATATACTAATTGTCAACCATTAAATAAGTCAATTATTAAAATGTTAACTTCTGACCATTGTGGTTAATTTGCTTCCTTTCAAATAGATAAAATGTTATACGAAAAAAGTGAAAAAGTTCACAAGAAACAAAATGTTTGTTCCTAACATACTTGACATAATATCACCATATCTAGCAACAATATTTAATGTAAGCATCCAGAGTGGCGAGTTTCCTGACCTAATGAAGCACAGTAGAGTTATACCGGTTTTTAAATCAGGTGTAATCTGGACCCTCATCATTTTAAACCTATCTCTATTTTGCCTAATTTTAGTAAAATATTTGAAAACTATTATTAAACCAATTAATGAAACATTTTAACCGTAACTGTCTTATTAATAACAAACAAAACGGTTTTACTAAGTTTTGCTCCACGATTAATCGGGTGTTATGCTCATTAAGAGCATCTTTGAGCCTTGGGAAGCGTCGCGGGATGCCTTACGCATCTTTAACGATCTCAAGAAAGCTTTTGATTGCGTACAGCATGAAACTCTGGTCAGGAAATTACGTCACTATGGT
This sequence comes from Lamproptera curius, assembly GCA_029286875.1. Classification (NCBI taxonomy): domain Eukaryota; kingdom Metazoa; phylum Arthropoda; class Insecta; order Lepidoptera; family Papilionidae; genus Lamproptera; species Lamproptera curius. The sequence continues at coordinate 146,732 of JAGSMT010000386.1, forward strand.
GTAAGAAAAGCCGCACTCAACCTTCTGTCTTCGTACTTGAGCCACCGAACTCAGAGACTCCGGGGCCCTCGGTAAATATGAGTGCCCTACAAGGGTCTATTCTTGGGCCTTGTCTCATTCTTATCTATATAAATGATTTTTAGAAGTGATAGTATTATTTGCTAATGATACTTCCTTAATTTTAAAGTAAAACGACACACATCAATAAATGACGATGTAAATAATACTCTATCTATAGTGGCGCGCTGGTTAAGTGTCAATAATTTGCTACTTAACCAGAAGAAGACAAAATGTATTAAACTTATTACTCCAAATGTAAGACCGAGTAAATGTGAAGTGTTTATAGATGAGGAAGCGATAGACTTTGTTGAGTTAACCGTGTTTCTGGGAATAACAATAGATACCAGTTTGCAGTGTGGCCCTCATATTAATAGACTGTCGAATAAACTCAGCTCTGCAGTATATGCTGTCAAGAAATTCAGACAATTAACTGACGTGGAGACGGCCCGGTTAGTATACTTTAGCTATTTTCACAGTGTAATGTCTTAAGGTATTCTACTGTGGGGACGTGCGGTGGATACTAATACGATCTTTGTCCTCCAAAAACGAGCTATTTGAGCGGTTTAAAACGTGGGCCCTAAAGTATCCCTAAGAAAATTGTTCACAGAGATTAAAATACCAACCCTTACTTCTCAATACATATTCCAAAACCGAACGTATGTGCAAAAAATAGAAATTATTTTCGAGACATTGATGCACATTACATAAATACTAGAAACAAACATAATTTAATTCTTCCAGCAACTACTACAGAAGAGTAAGTAAATCTTCTATGGGGCAATGTATACGATTTTACTACAAAATCGCAGTAAACGTATAGATTTTAACTGTTAATTTATTATTAAACGTAATGACTTTACGAATTTTATCGCGTTTATTTTACATTTTAAATTCCTGTCGTTTCGAACACTTTCTAGTGGCCATGGTCACGGGGTAGACTGAGATATCATGCGTCTTGTTGCTCAGTGTCTGAAGCAGGGTTTCAGATCTTAATTTTAATTAATTATTTTTAGTCTGTACTCCAAAACAATCTTTTGAATGAGGCCATGGCGGATTGATTTTCACTTAATTCGATATTTATTTTTCTATTGTGTGTGTATTTGTTTTAACAAAGAGTGGATTAAGTGGAACAGAGTATTATTATGTTAATTTATTATTTTAGTGCTCCTGCGCTAAATTTTAGTTACCTCCCTAAGGTTGGCTGTCAGAAAATGCCTAAGGCACTAAGCCTGCCTGTGTACACTTGAATTGTACAAAAGCTTAAATAAATAAATAAACACAAACAGTCTTACTTATAAAAGTTATACAACCAGCATCAGTATAGTAGTTATATCACCGTTAAATCCTGTTTAACGGTTGTATAACCATCGCATTGCAAGCGAGTTTTGATCGGATAAACATTGTATAGCGAGTTCGTAACTATTCATTGCTTATACACTTTTCTTTCATTAATCGGCAACCCCATCGCAAGAACGTTCTGAAACTACAATGCTTGCATTGGGCTTTCCTAAGACGACAAAAATATTGTTTTAATAACTTGCAAAGTAATCGTTTTAATTTTAAATACAACAAAATACTTAAAGGTAATTTTACATCAGTTTTAATTATTTTTCATGAAAAATAATATTACGTTTATAGCTAAAAATATAAGGGAAATTATCATGGATCATTATTTGAACGAACTCCGTCAAACGCAAACGGCATTTATTGAGTTAATGTAATTTCTTTAATTTTGTCTGAATGTGCTCTAGATTAAACAATATAGTTATTTATATGAACCCAGTTTAAAACGGTTCTGCCTTGAAGTGTATCAGATGAAGAATGAATAATTCACGTTCTATTTTGTTCATACAGAAAAATGTATACACCCTATGTGTATTTTACCAAAGGATCGTATTCGTCAATTGCAGGGTGAACGAAAAGATTTTTTGATGATTTATGTGGTGAAAGACAAGAGCAATGTCTTCGATTGACTACTTGATAATAGAAAAGAAATAAAAACCAAGCAAATGAGTGAACGCTAATGCATGAGCTCAAGACAAAAATATAAATAAAGCTTTCAAATTAAACAATTAAGAAGCGATAAATTTACGCTTTTATTTTTGCTTATTTTTTGTATTTTAATTTGGAGACGACCATTAAACAGGGTGTTTAACTAGACTTAGAACTAATTATTTTTGTTATATTTGTGCTTCATAATAAAAAGCTACGTTTCTATTCATCTAACTTTTTCTGTTTTATTTATGTCTTGTACTTCCTCTTCATTCCATAAATATGACATATTAAATGATTGCTGGGCAATTGACACAGTTTCAAGTTTAAATGTATGACGAATGAATTTATCAAGACCGATGCTTCCAAAACTGTGATTCTTTGAAAATATTTGCGATAAACATTCTGTCCCTCAATCTAACAAGGTTGTTTTTAAGTATCGGTTTATTCCAGTAAATTCCTGAATTAAATTTCGTAATATTATGCAAAATCCCGTTTTATAGAAACAAACTCATTACTGTAATCGGAAAACTCATCTGCACGATCTTTTAATAATATAATTTTTGTAGCGCATCATTATTCTCGATATTTAGTTGGCCTGTAAAACATAAGTTAATTTATTATTCTATCTTTCAGGCTTAGAAATATAACAGTGTAGAAAACTAAATAGACATTGGACCACTGACATATAGTTAAACGTATGTTCAACGGGTGTATAGTTCACTTGTATAAAGACTGTGTTAGACTAATAAAATTGTTTAAGCATGTTTAACTATTCACCAGCTTATACAGGGTTATATTTTATTAATAGCAACCCCAACAAGACAACAGTTGTGAAAGTTCATTATACGATCTGACTTTTGAATTAGATAAAAATATTGACAATAATGAACAGGGTTCTTTCAGGTTCTGTAATTTTAAGTATATTCTTTTAGAATTATAATTAAATAATGACTCATTTATGACTACATCAATATTTAAACAGACTGTAAATTTTTAAAAACACAGTGATTTTTTGGTTCCATATATGATAAAACAAAAGGAACGCAATTGCGTCAAACTCAAGAGTCAATGATTTAAATTAAATAATTTTTGTATGTAATTCTTGTTTTAATTCATTTAATATCACCTATATTAATGAAAATTATAGTGTTCTTATTCAGCTTGAATCGTTTGCATTCACGTTTCGAGGAAAATGGAATAAAAGTATGTCTTTTGGTGGCACCGATGAAATAATGAACACTTTAAACAGTCACAGAATGGTGATAACTTATTAATTTATATTCTCAATCTGTTAGATTGGACTATTGGACTAGAAAAGTACATAAGTAATTACTTGTCGTAGATACCAGTAAAAAATGTGTTTCAACAAACAAATTGCGTATTTATTTATTTTGTTTATTTAACACTTTTGGCACAGAATTTTATTAACATGGCGGACTTAATGCAAAGGCACTTTCTCCAGTCAACCATTGGGCGATATAGAAAGTTTATTTTGAGAGTTACCATTTGTTGAAGGTGAAAAAAAAAAAGAAATAAATTTACCCTTATTACAATAAAAGGATAATTTAAATAGAAGGTGAGTCGAGTTTGTTGAGGTGATCTGCATTCAGGTCAAAGTAACACACGTCACCATAGTCGATTAAGAAAAACTAAAGCCTGCACAAGCGTTGCCTTGTTGGCAGGCTAAAAGTTCTTAAGTCTGTACAAACATCGCATACCAGTAACTTTTTACTTCACAAGTTCTCCAGTTACATTATGCTGTCCAAATTTAAGCCAAGATTTTTAACTTTATGATCGATTGAATGAGCTGTCAAAGATTTTTGGCAATTGGGTTAGATCAACTTGGCCAACAATCTGGAACTTCCAGCACAATCCTTAGTATTTTGACGGATTGACAGCTAACCGAACCTATCAGACCACCGCTTAATTGACAGCAAGTATTGGTTGACTCTGACAAATTGCATCTGCTAAATTGTCAAGTATTCTCTTGAGCATACAGCTGCAGATCGTGAGCGTACAGATGATACGCACTCTGAAATATCATAAGAGAAGGAAATAAAAAATAGAAATTAAAAAGTGGAGAGAGGATACGCCTTGACGGACACCATTTTTAATATTCAGCCAATTTGATGAAGTTTCTCCAACAACTATAGATCTAGCGCCCCTGAAGATAAGAATGAAACAGTCCAGGACTTTATCAAAAGCGCATAAAATGTGATAGGATAGCGAGAAGGATATCATGACTGATCGATATTCAAGGCATTGCAAAAGTCAATTAAAACCATCACATTAATTTAAGTATTTTCCATGTGCTCTCCAATACCGTCAGTCACTTTTAGGGCAGTAGTAGTGCTATGCCAGGTTTAAAAATAGATTGGAAAGGGCTCATTAAATTATTTCGAAATACAAAATTAGAAAATTGTTTGAATACATGACTCAAGAACTTTAGAAAAGAATGGCAGGATAGAGAGTGGTCAGATCATAGGTGAGAAGTAAGGGTTAGAACAATTTTGGAATAGGACGGGCAAGGGCCATAGTAGCCACTAGGGAAGGGAAGGATCTTGAATTAATGTAACAAATTAATGATATGAGTGATAGCAGGAAGCAGGTAATCGAGAATGGGAACAATCATTCTACGACCAATTTTATCCGGGCCAAGCAGTAGATTTGATCGGCGGATAGTTTTTGATTTCTTCCGATGAAACTGGAGAAAAGAAAAATGAGTCATACAAGAGCGTCAAACCATTGATATAAATAATTGTATTGGAAATCGATGTTTCGTCTCATCATAGAAGAAGGGATGAAATACTGATTTAAATCATCTACGTGATAGAACTAGAAAGGTTTGATATCCAGCGACTTGCCCTATACCCAAAGTAGTAAGAAACTCCCAGACATCCGCAGAATTAGAGGAAGATACATTGTCCAGGATATGAGTTTTGGCGTTTGGCGTATCATCTGATTGCACCGATTTCTTGTTAGTTTGTATTTAGACCAGTACCATCACTACGTTACTTTTAAACTGCTGAAACATGCAGTCTCTACGCCTCATAGCCATTCGTTTACCCACAGTCAACCATGGGATAATGGAAGCCTTATTTGCATCTCTTTATTGGTGCGTATAGTGTCAAACAAGTTTTTATTACTGTTAACATTTAACAAAGTTGCCAATCGATTTAGCTGCATACTTGCACAACGCTTCGACGTTCATTCTAGCAAAAGAACGCAAATGCAGAACTTTGGGTTTAGGTTTTGGGGATTTCTAAGGTGTAGGTCAGGTAACTGCCTCCGTAGCCTAGTGGTATGGCGTGTGCCTTGAAACTGGAGGTCGTGGGTTCGAATCCTGCGGGACTCAACAAATTTTCATTGTTGTTTCCTAGTTGGTTAGGGCAATTTGGGCCGATCACCCAATTGTCTGAAAAAGATGATCCATGCGTCGGATGGGCATGTAAAAGTCGTCCACCACAACCCGCATTGGACCAGCGTGGTGGGATACGGTCCAAAATCCCTAATGGATGGTCCAGCAGCGACATCGCAGGCTGATGATGTAAGGTGTAGGTAAGAAAATAAGGTCGTGTGAGTAAAACCTGGAAGGATAATGAACATGAGAATGGATCAGAGAAGGATTAGATTAAAGGATTAGGTCAGCTTCAAGTGTCTTCACCAGAAATGTTGTGATGGGTCGCTTTGGAGGTAAAATTGAAAACAACTTGACGTGACAAATGTGCGAGTTTGATAGTGCGAGGAGGTTCGATGAATGGAGTTGGTATCAAAATCTCCATAATGGAATAAATGCTGTAAATTTTATTTGTAGTGCTAAAGGAAGCGTCTAATGTATTCTATTCACATTATTTACAGAGTAAAAGGTCAAAACAATCATGAATGACATGGAAACATTGTTTTACTCAGATTGATAGGACATAAAAGGTATAAGGCCTTTAAAAAGAAGACATAGATATAAAGAACTAAAATATCGTTGTTTAAGAGAAAATAATAATAAAATTCCGTACTGAAATCAATTGTTTTATTAAAAATTTCTATAATTCAGAAATTACTACAAACTCATGGATAACTTATCTTCTGCTACTTGATCCAAATGCTTTCGTGCTCTATATCAGAACCAAATTGTTGTTTGATCCAACTTCTTTGTATACATCAAAACTGGTACTTTCTCGTCATATATAAATTGCAATGTCACTGTAGTACATTATTTGCAATGAATTTAGTAAATAAAATACTGGAACCGTTGGTTTATAAACTAAAACACAATTCCGAGATATTTCAGAAGTAAATATATGAGCTTTTTACACACAGGTTGCCAGTAGATTATTCTCTTGTCATGCAGTTTTAATTTTAAAACCACATATTTGTCGAGACCCAGATTAACTTTCTCTGGTTCATAATTAGTAATACGCACGCATTTAAAAATTTTGCTCTTAGAGCTAGAAAGCTTTATGCTTATTCGGCGATATATTGACTTTATCGTTATAGATCTGCTGAATGTTCTTGACTGCGGATCGTGCCCATTTCCATAGTTAGAACCTGAAACTCAGGTAAACGACACGTTCTTGTTATATCCCTTTTGTTTGAGAGATTTTTGAAACACACGCCTTCATAATTAGCCCTATCAGTCAACTGCTGGAGATAGGCTCTTTTCAATGACCGCAAAGATCCGCAGGGATCTGCACGAAGATTGCCATTCCACCTGGTTGGGGGTGACCAACACTCCGTTTTCCAAACGTTGACTTCTTTCACTCTAGAACATTATTATTCCATCGGCCATCCGTTCTTTGGACCATCGTGACCGGCCCAGCCGACTTAAACGAGCTAAATTACGCTATGTCGGTAACTTTCATTCTTTGCCGGATGAATTCATTACGACAAAGAGACTCGAGCATGCGCACTTCTTTAGCAGGTTGAGCTACAGCAAAGTTTTGAACTAGTCCGATAATCAGAGGCACGTTTCTGCCTGAAAGTCATCACGGGAGAACGCATTTGTTAAAGACTTCGTCTTTAAACTCTGCGATATCGTCGATATGCGAATATGATTTAGTCCCCAAATGCTGCCCAGCTCAACTGAATTATCGTATCGGCTTCTCTCGATGCTTTGTCTGTATATATTTATGAACTGTAATATGGGCCCATTATTTAAAGATTTTTTTTGACGATCTTTTTCTTCGTCTGGCCGAAAATTTAAATGACGTAAGTATTTAATCTATACAAAGTTCGAAAACTTAAATAACGTAAGTATTTAATCATACAAAGTTCAGAAAACTATCCAAAAGCTTGTTATTGTAGGAATTAGTGCTTCAGATTATAGAATAATAATAAGGCAGTAGGCAAAAGTAAATTTTCTATATTACTTGCATTGTAATGTTACTTCGATATAATTTTCAAATATAGTACTACAATTTTATTTTTGGTATCAAATTTTAATTTTCACTAAAATTTAAGCCCAAAATATATAAATAAAATTGTGAAACATTTTTTTCAATTTTAGTTTCACAGTATTACCGCTCTTATACGGGAATTTATATAATATTAAGAAATACATATATTTAGTGTACCTACTTATGTACATGTATTATAAATGTATTAATTAGCTTCTACACTTCTAAGATTCTACGCTCTCAACAAAGAATAACTGTAGTTTTACTAGTAATATCGCTCAAGCCTCAAAAGAACATTTGCTAAAATATAATTATATGCAATAAAATCTGTTAAACCTGTCCTTTTATTCAATATTATGTAGTATTCGCGTTAAAAAAGGATTAATAATGGAAAAACCTATATTTTGAGCCAAAAATATAATAGGACAATCTTTTAAAATATTCCACAGTATGTGAAAGCCATGTTTCGATTTCCGTTGCCTATTTTTTAAACCAAATCAGATTCGATCTGCGCTCTTTGAACGGATTGCGGCTTGTGAAAATTTCTGCAGCGTCATAATAATTTCCGACGGGTAAAATAGTAAAATAAACCCAGTAGTGCACCAATCCTTATCAAATAATGATTTTAGTGTGGTCCAAAACGTGCCACAGTGGTGAAATTTTTCTCAAAATTTTGCTAAAATTACGTTAATTATATTGATATAAAATAATATTTGATCGTTGCTGCAAACATGAAACTGCTAAATGAAGATTTTATTGATGTATTCAATATGACTAGTATTTGTTAAACTTTAAGTAATTCTGGTTCTTTAAAAGATTTATTACATCTTATTTTTTCATCATCAGCCTGTGATAGTCCACTGCTGGACATAGGCCTCCCCTATACACCTCCATCCATTAGGGGATTTTGGACCGTATCCCACCACGCTGGTCCAATGCGGGTTGGTGGGTGGACCGACTTTTTACATGCCCATCCGACGCATGGATCATCTTACTTTTCAGACAATTGGGTGATCGGCTCAAATTGCCCTAACCAACTAGGAAACAACAATGAAAATTTGTTGAGTCCCCGCAGGATTCGAACCCACGACCTCCAGTTTCTAAGGCACACGCCTATACCACTAGGCTACGGAGGCAGTCTTATTTTTATCTATTATATACTTTTCTAAGATATGTGGTGTCTAAGCCTGATTAAATAAAGTTAAATAACAACCTTTCATAATGTCTATCGCTATTCTGACAACATTAAAAAAATGTTTTAAACCGGTAATTTCTTAGAGTAAGCTAGTTCCAGAAGATTTGCTCGTCAGCTTTACTGCTCAGACAAGAACTTTAGCCCTACGCTTTATATTGCCATCTAAGACAAAGATACAAAATATACTTAAAACACTATACATGTGTCTATTTATTTATTAGCTCTGTAATGAAATAAACACAGTAATAGGAAGTCGATAAAAACTTTTGAAATTTATAAACATTTAGTTAAGGTGCCGTAGTTAGATGCATTTGATTCTGGTTTTATATGAAAGCTCAAGATCCGATGTTGTTTCGCCATTAGAAAACGAAGCGGTTTTGTAAAAACAATTAAAATATTAAAGTTGTAACGATGTCTTCAGCCTCTCAATTAAGTAGACTATAAGTAGCCTTGCAGAGCTAGAGCATTTCATTGTTGTAGGTATTCTGACCACCTAGTGGTTATATGTGATTTTGAAAGTATATTAGAATAAATGTTAGTCAACCTGCGTATAATTTCTCTACAAATAAAGTAGTAGTGCGGTGATTTTATTACAAATTTATTTGATAATTCAACCACTATTATAAGATTCAGATCATTGTTGAATTCAATTCACCTTTTCACATATTTCTTGTACCAACTAGAATTATCTCAGCAATATGCATAGATAACTGTTTACCTATCGATAAATCCATCATTTATATGTTATTGACTCATCATTGTGGACAGGTTATTTTATCAAATCTAAAAATAGGCCTATATATAAAGACAAAAAATAATGTTTATTTCTATGTATAGACAGTGAGTTGAGAACTTTAGAAAAAATATAAAAGAAAATTATTTTTTACATTATAAAATAAACAAGATAAAGCTTTACACCAATCAATCAATAAAACATTTTATAATTGTAAACCGAAGTGAAGTATGCAGGAATATTAATTTATTGATTTAACTATTCGGCATCAAACATCAAACCATTATTTTTGTTTTGTATTACCATATACTTGAAAAACGAAAGTAACTATAGTTGAGTAAACGTACAAACTGCATAATTGTAAAACTTATGTATGCACAGTAGCTGGATGAATGGAGCTAGATTATAAAAATAACCTAATTTCAAAACAAGACCCCGTCCACGTAACTGCATTCGTTTCGTTTCTTTAAAGTGACATAACCATTCACGTCTGGTCATGACCGTTTCTTTTCAGTACATATTTAAAAACATAATGTATGTTCACAAACATAAAAACGAATTTATTAAATATTGATAAACATGATATAAAAAATACTGGGAATATGCATTACTCGTTCTTTCAACAACACGACTACGAAGAACAATGAAATCTTTATAGGACAATGTATGGCTTTTACAAAGAAACCTAGAAAAGGCTTCAGGTTAATAAGTTTAAGAAGGTTGTTGATGAACGTTTAGTGTGAATAAGCATATTATTGCTGTTGACTACATAAATAACAACACACCTGTAATAAATTGTTCGCTCTAGTCTATTTCACATTTCAGACACATATGTTGTATTGTTTTATTTTGTATAAGAATTTATTGAAATAAGGGAAAAAATAGCCCATAGCCTAGTGGTAAAGTGCGTGTGCTTTAGAAACCAGAGATTGTGGGTTAGAATTCTGGGGAACACTATAAATTTTAACTGTTGTTTCCTAGTTGGTTAGGGCAATTGTGAGCCGATTCCCAATTGTTTTTAAAAGTAAGATGATCCATGCATTAGATGGGCACCAAGTTGGCGTCGGACATCCTTTTTGTTTAATTTTATGTTTTTAATGAAGTTTATTATTAAAACATTTCATTTTATTTAAGGATATTTAATTGTGTCATACACAATTATTTTAGTAAGCCAGTCTTTATTTTCCTAGATATTCAAAATACTTTACTTATGGGCCATCCTGTACTGTTATTCTTTGAATTCAAAAACACAGCAATGAGATAAAAATGCAAATGTCCTATAAATAGATAGAAATTTTCGTCACATTTTTAAATTTATGATACTACTAGTTGGGAGTGTCTACTTTAACGCCAATTTTGCTATCATACGTCATTGTACTCTTTGTGATTCGATTAGTTTAATTTTTTTTCGTAAATGAAAAGTTTTTGTATTGCAAAATAAGTAACTGAATCTACTTTATGAGTTAAAATGTTAGTTAGCAATTTTAAGTAAAAGTTGGAGACACGGCAGTGTTTTTTCTTAAAAAAAATGAGACCAGTAAGTAAAAGCAAGTAGTTGTTACTTCGGATGAAGAATAACTTTAAAAATATACGCTCTTTAAAAGGCATTGTTCGAGCTTAGGAGGAACTGCACAATTATCAATGGAAATTTGCATAAATATGCCTCGTCAACTAATTACCATCCGGCCTCGTCAAGTAAGTCAAGTTTAATTTCTTTATATATTATTAAGATGTGTTTAAATTGAAGCATCAAAGTAATTTAGAGTTGGAAAAATTTATGTCAATATTTGGTTTATTCTATGGAGGAAATAGAATCCCAGTACCAATATAATTGCGTTTTAACAATGAAAGGTTTTGTAATAGTAACATATAACATTGTGTTTACTAATGATGATGTTCATTGTATTACTCATTTAGCTTAACTTTTCAAAGTTAATAAAATACTGCATATAATCAACTATTAAACTATGATATCACTTTATTATAAGAAGTCATAAATATATTTATTCCCGACGTTTATGGTAATGATATACCAACTTAGTCGCCCGTGATCATGGATGCTGGAAAGAACGAAAAGTCGGGAATAAATATATTTTTAAGTAACGAAAAAATCCGTAAAATGAATTTAATTAGTAATTTAAGTAGTTACAGTTCTTGCTACCCGACTTCTTTCTGCAACTAAGACATACTCATAAGAAAGATGTCATCTAATTTCATGTTTGATAGAATAGGATATTATTAATTAGTATGCCAAATTATTTTTGTCCTAAACCTTTTTCCTCAAAGTTAATATATAATGTAAATGGTAAGAAGACCTTAGGTGACGTTGGATGCTAATAGGGAGTAGTCTTATCTCCACCTATTGTAGCAAGCTTTCTAATAGCATGCAAGCTTCTAACTCTGTAAGGCAAACATTTTACATACGTGAGTATTATACTGAACCGGAGAAAGTTATATGAGGTTTCGATAAATATGTGATTTTAAAATTGAATTGACGCATGACAAGAGATTTATCTTATTGAAGCATGTAGAGTTATTACAGAAGAAAAATATACAAAAGCTCATACATTTACTCGAAAGAAGAAGAAGATTGTGTTTTATTGAAAAACCAACCGGTTCCGGTGTTTGTTAAGAGTTACTGATTCATCGCATAAATATACTACAATAATATTGCAATTAATATACGAGAAGATAATACAGATATGATGTATATAAAGTGAAGTTCAGTCACAGAATAATATGGTTCTGTTATGACATGACAAAGCAACTAGATCCAGCAGCTTTAATCTTAACTTTTCTCTTAAAACAATGATATTTCATTATTCCTTTTAGAAAGCGTTTACCCTCCTAGTCTATTTAAGCTTTGTAATAAACATATCTCATTTCATCTCTTGTATGACCATTATTACCCTGAAAATAGTGATTACTGAATATCATATCATATCACAATTTGTGTTTAAACACACTTTATTTTGTTATGAGTACCTATAGGAATTAGGTATGTACACTTATAGTTCAGTAGGTGAGATCAAGAATATAAATTAATAAGTTATTATTAGTATCATATATAGTATATGACTATTGAAAGTGTTCATTATTTCAATCGGGGCCAAAAGACATACTTTTATCGCCATTTTTCGAAACGTAAATACAAATACCCGTCAAGGAATATAATAATTTTCATTAAACCTTATTTACTATAAATAAAAATCAAGAATAAACACCAAAATAATTGAATTTGTTCATTGAAGTTTGAGTTTGACAATTGCTTCCTTTTGTTTATCATAATGGCCATCAAACGTGACATTTTGTAGTAGCAGTTTGTTTGAATAATAATATATTTTACAACATCGATTTTATGTTTACTTGTCATTCTGATGTACAATAGAAACATGAAACAGATGTAAATTCACCTTACAAATAATTTTATACTGTCATTATTTTATGAAGTAGAAAGTTACAAGACATAAATTAAACAGTTAGCTCAATAGGAAACGTACATGTTTTACGTAGAAGGCACAAAAACTTACTAACAATATAACAGTTCTAGGGTTTCAGGCGCTTTCAAACTTCGCCTTTCCAACACAGCACAAAATGATAACGCATAATCTTTCCCTCCTTTATACTTGCACTATACGCAATGTCCTTTCGCCTGCCCTCCTTTTGTCCTTTTACATATTTTCCTCATTTCGCGATAGAAAGGAGGGTAAAGTAATACTTGTGAAACGATTGTGGACCGCGCCGCCGCAATCGACCAATTTGCTTTTCGGAGTTCAGCTATACATCCTGTTTTTCATAAAGTCAGGCGATACGCGAATGGTCCAACGCTCCGTACTTATAGTTTAATACGTTTACGCGAACCCCAACCGCATTAACAAACGACGCCTGCCGCTTTCCGCGCTCAAATTCAGTACGGTATTGTATCCTTCGCTTTATTGCATATTCCTATATCGGCTTCATAACCACGTTGTCGGAGCCGGATTACGCAATATGTCCTTCGAACCCATACCTCGCTTTGGTACCTTAAATAAGCATCATACCATATCGTAGTAGTCATTTAGCTGATGGTCCAATCAAATTGGCTGACTGAACTTAGTGACCTACGCCCGCTTGATCTAAACCATAAATTTGGTCCAACTAACGCTGGACGCAGATCCATTACTTCCATAGTATAATCTGCTTATAAATATCTCGTAGATTGCGAACTAATGTTTATAATTTTCAAATACTTTTAATCGCTGCAATAGTTATCATATAATATAACCTGACCAGGGTAACATAAATTACACAGCCATACGTAGTAACTGTTTCTACAGTTATTTCAGATATCTTGCAGGTTTATTTTATAAATTATTTATAATCTTATTTCGACTTAAGACTATATCGGACCGCATTTATCATATTGTACCTTAGTACATGATCAGTATTAGGTAAGCAGCGTATATAGCATTAATTTTAAGAACCGCTGTAATACTATGAATCCATCTCGCAGTATAATTACAGCAATATAATTTGTACATTTAGCGCCTCGGTATATGTTTCTCTTTGTAGGATAGATTTTATCTACAATTATATAAGCAAATATGCGCTCTTGCATTTACGAACAATACTAACTGCATTGTTATGCCTAACAGCTGTCTAACGTATTATCTATATTTGCGTTGATTCACATCTTCGAAAGTATATAATGCTAAAAATATTAATATTCTTTAATGCTTATATTACAAAGCATAAATATCTACTAGGTTATTAATTTTTAATTTTTTTGTTACACAATATATCTAAAAAGTAGTAAAAAACTAGAAAGCGTTCCAACATTTGAAAATTTAAAACTGATCGAATTGTTGACGCTAAGGTGCGTTCCCAAGATAACTAGCAGCATATTGGGAATTTCTGGACTGTTAATACAGCAAAACATTAGAAATAGATAGATATACGAAATACGATAGAAGGTTATAGTTAGTTTGCCTTAAAGGTACAATTTGTCGTCATTGTTAGCGAGTCGTTATTATGCACGTTAGACTTAAAACTTATGAAAATAAGGGCCAATGTCGGAAGTCACTCAAACAATGCAATTTCAATTATGGAAACTGATAAGGCGGTGCGACAATTGTTTTCTTTGAAGGATTGATTCATGCACAATTAAATAATGCGTAAAATATGGAATATATTTCTTCGAAATCGAAAATATAGAATCTTTTTAGCGATTCCATCAACAGTGATTAATAAAGCGTTATAATTATCTAAATAGTACTAAATTGATTTCTAACGTCTTCTTTGTGTTTGAACATGCAAGAAATATTTTTACTTTCGTATTGTTAAGAGCGCATTGTGATTTACATACATATTGTTAATCCGTATATAAGCGTCAGTTTAGCGGTTAGAAACATTAATTGTTTAGCGTCAGTTACAGAAATAGGGTGTCTTTTAGGTATGCCCTTGAATATATCAACTGCAAAGCGAAAATGAAAATAAAATTATTAGTATTTAAACTGCGTAAGCGTTAGGCATAAATCGTTGGTATGCGTAAGCGTAAGAGCGTGGCGTTATTGAAGTAGATAAAGTAATTATAATGGCGAGCGATTATTAAATATAGCGATTTAAATAATGCTATAGACCAAGCCACCAAACTATATGGATAGGCATAATAATAGATAAATGCTGGTGGCGATAAGCGTTAAGCGAAATAAATTATTAAATATTTATAAATAAACCCCAAGAATACTGAAATAACTACTACTATAAACAAACTACTACTAGAAAATTGTCCTTGATGCATATATGATAAACAAAAAGGGAACGCAATTGCGTCAAACTCAAACTTCAATGAACTAAATTCAATTATTTTGGTGTTTTATTCTTGATTTTCATTTAAGTTAAATAAGGTCTCATGAAAAATTATTATTTTCCTTGACGGGTATTTGCATTTACGTTTCGAGGAAAATGACGATAAAAGTATGACTTTTTTTGGTCCCGATGAAATAATGAACACTTAGTCACAGTAACATATATGATATTAATAATAACTTATTAATTTATATTCTTAGTCTCACCCTACTGGACTATAAGTGTACATACCTAATTCCTTAGGTACCAGTAACAAAAATAATAAGTGTGTTTAAACACACAAATTGTGATATGATATGATATTCTATTAATCATTATTTCCAGGGTGATTATGGTCAACAATAGATGAAATGAGAGATAGTTTTATTACAAAGCTTAAATAGACTAGGAGGGTAAACGCTTTTAAAAAGGGAAAAAAATTAAATATATGTTTAAGAGAAAATTAAGATTAAAGCTGCTTGATCCAGTTGCTTGTCATGCGTCATAACAGAACCATATTATTCTGTGACGAACTCTTTATATACATCATATCTAGTATTATCTTCTCGTATATAATTGCAATGTTATTGTAGATATTTATGATGAATCAGTAAACTTACTTTAACAAACACGGAACCGGTTGGTTTTTCAACAAACACAATCTTTCTTCTTCTTTCGAGTAAAATGGAGTTTGTATATTTTTCTTCTGTAATAACTCACAGCTTCAACAAAGGATAAATCTTGTCATGCGTCAATTCAATTTTAAAATCACATATTTATCGAAACCCTCATATAACTTTCTCCGGTTCAGTAGTAATACCTGCGTAAAAATGTTTGCCTTACAGAGTTAGGGAAGTTGTATGTATAGAGAGTTGCTACAATAGGTGGGTAAGACTACCCTATTGCATCCAACCGTCACCTAAGGTCTTCTTACATATACATTACCTTATATATTAGCTTGAGGAAAAGGTTTAGGACAAGAAATACCTGGCATACTAATTAATAATATACCCATTCTATCAAACATGAAATTAGATGACATCTTCTTATGAAGTATGTCTTGTTGTGAAGAAGAGAAATTGTAACTTACAATATTTGATTATGGTTACTTAAAAATATTTATTCCCGACTTTCGGATTCTTTCCAGCATCCATGATCAGGCAGACGTTGGTATATCATAACCATAAACGTCGGAATAAATATTTTTAAGCAACGCGAAAAATCCGTAAATTAATTTAATTTGTAATTTAAGAAGTTACAGTTCTTGCTACCCAGACTTAATTTGATTTGAATGTATAATAATCATGTAAATAAAAGAAATAATTATACTAATTAAATTGTTAAATTATCAAATGAAATATATTCACCAGGCATTTTAGTTTTTAAAGCTACTGGTACTTGCAAATTAATTGTGCATTGAAGTTTATATATAAAACATAATGAATGTGAATACTATATTTAATTCAATGTACTAAAACCTTAATGAGTTATAATCATAGTATAAGGATATTTCTATTAATCTTAAAATTAAACATCATTTCTCCGCTGTCACTCTTTCTAAAAGTTTTCAGCATATGTTATTAATTGAATAAAATATGCTATTGTAGCTCAAATTTTGGGCTAATAGTTTAGACTTTCATTTTGGTACTAATTTATTTCAAGACCAGCTTACTAACATATTTAGT
The DNA here is from genome assembly GCA_029286875.1 of Lamproptera curius. Classification (NCBI taxonomy): domain Eukaryota; kingdom Metazoa; phylum Arthropoda; class Insecta; order Lepidoptera; family Papilionidae; genus Lamproptera; species Lamproptera curius. Next base: position 163,616 of record JAGSMT010000386.1, read on the forward strand.
ATATAATACCAAATTTATAATTTGAGCCTGTCAGGTTTTTTAATCAATTGATATTCTCTTTATTTTATTAAAGTTTGCTTAATAATTCAGCCAATTAGTGACCCTCCTGAGGGACTATTATTTTAAAAGGCTCAAAGTTAAATATTTATTAACTGATCTGAAAACATTTGTTAATTTGTATACAGATGCACAGAAATATGAAAATTTAAAGAAAACAAATTTGAGTATATTATATGCATTTTGTTAAATAGCATAATAAAGCATTAACAAAAGCTTAAACCACGAGCAAGTATAAACCTAAAATATAGACTGCTACATAAACTTTAATCAACAATTTTATAGAATAAAATTAATAAATTCTGAAATATTTTATTTCAGAGATTTAGATTGTTCTAGTACATTGTAGCAATAATTATACTAGCTTAATAACATATGTATGTTGTTTGTTTATGACTTCATAATAAAGTGATATCATAGTTTAATAGTTGGATTATATGCAGTATTTTATTAACTTTGAAAAGTTAGGCTAAATGAGTAAAATGAACATCATCATTAGTAAACACACAAGTTATATGTGACTATTACCAAACCTTTCATTGTTAAAACAGCATTTATATTGGTACTGGGATTATTTCCACCCATAGAATAAAACCAAATATTGACATAAATTTTTCCAACTCTAAATTACTTGTGATAGTTCAATTAAAACATCTTAATAATATATATAAAGAATTTAGTCTTTACTTACTAGACGAGTCTGGGTGATAATTAGTTGACGAGCCGTATTTATGCAAATTTCCATTGATAATTGTGCAGTGTCCTCCTAAGTCTCGAACAATGCCTTTTAAAAGAGCGTATATTTTAAAGTTATTCTTCATCCAGACAACGACTTGCTCAAGTCACTGCTTTGTTTTATTTACTGGTCTCATTTTTTGAAAAGAACACTGCCGTGTTCCAACTTTACTTAAAATTGCAACTAACATTTTAATCTAAAGTAGAT
>JAGSMT010000387.1:0-125177 GCA_029286875.1 Lamproptera curius
CTTCATGTAGACCTGATACACGACATTTTTTGTTTATTATCAGGCAAAAAACAAACAACAGATGGTCTTCAACCCGTGAACATGCCATCATGCCACATGAAAATATGAATGTTCTAGATTTAAGACTAAACTTTTTAAGGATTGGCCTTGTGATTTGTTGATGTTCATGGAAATGCAAAGTATCCGAGAATTGAAGTCTTTTAAATTCAAACGGCATATCGGTTGGGATCATCGGATCCTCGGAATGAGAACTTCTCACCTTTAAATTTTCCTATCATTATCGTAGCGTAAATTACATTGTTCATCAATTTACTAACCACCAACCGTTGCACAGTTTTGGCTGGTTTATGTTTCAAGCATGATTACTACGGAGCCAACCTTTAGGCGTAAATTGTGCAGTGGTAAAGCCAGGCACGTCCAAAGAGTTTAAAAATTCAATTTGATACTTGGTGGCTTCATCTTCATTTGTAACGCAGTCAATAGATTTGAATGAATGCATTGTTCCAATGATCTTATTTTGAATTATGTAGTTCAGGTCATCACATCTTTATTCGTAGCCGCTAAATTGCTCAGCTCACTCAACTATTCATTATTTTGTAGTTAGAAATAATTTGGAAATACATTGTTGATAAGTTCGTCTTTTGATGAGACAAAATTACATAAATTATTTGGAAATGATATTAATCCGCTCGATTCATCGACAGGTACTTGACCATTACCGATAGTCAGCAATTGCATCGAGAAATCTTCAGTAGATGTATCTTAAGCAAGGTAACTTTCATGTTTGTTGTCAGCTGCAGTTTCTTCACATGCGCCATAGATTTGACGATTTGAGGCAAGCGTTTATTTCGTCGGCAGCCGTAGATCTTGGAATTACTGGCGTATTAACGGAAATCGCCAGACAGTAAAGTCATTGCTCCTCAAAACATCGCGAGTCATTGCGTAAATCTTTTAATGTTCGGTTAAAGTGCTTCTAATGCACGTTTATGCGCCATTGTGCATTCGTCCCAGATGTGATTTTCGATGCCGCTAAAACTGCCATTGCTGAGTGTTTTGCACATATTACACGTTGTTCTTCAATAGTTTGAAGATTTAACGGTAATTTGAATGCTGAATGAGCCGTATCGGCATCCTTCTAACAATGTGGCTGCTATTCCAGAAGAAGCAACTGCAACCGCTAAGTTGGATCTCGCCCGAACAGTTGCTAAAACTAATGACATAAGGAATGTCTTGCCAGTTCCACTGAGGGCATCTAGGAAATATAGACCACCATTTTCATCAGCGATTGCCTTCATTAAGTTACATATAAACTTCCTTTGTTAGTAATTCAACAGGGTACATTCCTTTGAACTACTTAATCTAATTCCTGGTGATCATATTCACGGTCCCGTTCCAATTCTCTATTAAATGCGTCATTCATTTCACGATTTGGCGCTGGCATTCCTAACCTGATTAATAAATTACCGCACATGAGGTACATATCTTCGATCAAGAGTAAAGCACGATTATGTATCTCCTAATTCATTTCAATATCGTGATTTCTGTAACTGACACTGACTTTGATGTAAAATATCTTCTGACTATACTATCCTTGTATTTGGGTAAACAGTTACATGGGTTTTATGGAAAACATGTCGAAATTATGATAGCGAATAATGTGCTTGGAAATGCAGAGATAATGGCTTCAGCGATTGTCGTATCCCAAATATCGTTTTCGAATAAGTTCCATTCTTGACATGCAGCACGATATGTTGGGAATATTACACCATTAACCGTTCATGTGTCTCAAATGAAGTTGCCATCGCACATTTACCAGCAACAACCGCAAATAGAAACATTCATCATTCTTTGGATGAACTGTATACATACGACCAAGAGCATCAGTAGAACGCACATCTGGATACCCAGGAACCGCATCACCTTGCTTCCGTCTTTGAAAATTCTTGGATGAAGCATTCCAAGTATAATAACGTGGCATCTCCGAGTAAAGCAAAGTTCGTGGAAACTGATCGCTTTGGCAGATTGCAAAAAAACTGGTCAATGTAGTTGCTGGAGGTGTTTCAGCACGTTGCGTAGCATTCGAAGCCGTGAAATATACTCGTTGACCATTCTCCAGATGCACCGCCAAATGTATAACAGTAGGATAACGTTCGTGAATGGGAAATGCGAATATACGCCAAATCGTCGCATTACAGTTCACATAACGACCAACTTGATAGCGTGAAATTTCATCCCTGGTATTCCAGGATTGCAATCTAAAACTGCCATATCACTGCTCTTTTGTGACATATTTGCAAAATTTTATGGACTTCACTGAATTGCAGTATTCAATGTTGCAATGTTTCTTGAACGTTAAAAGTGGCGAATATGGAACAATCCAACTGTTGTCGACAACGAAATCCATTCTTTTCACTTTCGTTGTGACAGTTCGACCGTTGTCATCTGGTGATCGACGCCGATACAGCGGATACCCATCGTTGCCGTGACAGTCTCCACCGTTAATTTCCGTGGATATCGTTTAGAGCAGTTTCCATCGACCATGCAAGGTGATTGGGGATTGATGGCACCACACGGTCCATGATTCATATTAGTAGTAACAACATGCGTATGGGTCTGGATCGACTTGATCAGGAATGTCGGCACATATGATATCATCTATTTGGTCAGGCTGAATTCTTCCACTAACCAAATAAGAATGTGTGCGTGCAGCAGGCCTCGCTTTGCCATTCGATTGAATACATCCAGCATCGAGTATCTCCAAAGACGCGTTGTTTAAAAATACAGTTCATCAGGGACCGAATTTTTGCCTGAATATACGTGCTGTGATGTCGTGTCTATCATTTGATGTTTGTCCGGGAAGCAGCAAATTGAGTAATTTCTATCCATTTTGGATTACAGGTAAAGTAATAAGAGAATCTGGCCGGCTGTATGACGAACATATGTCATTGCATCTGTGCATAATCATGCATATGACGTGGGCCACGCAATGTACGTCGCCGGCAGAATAGTTAATCGACCTGAATATTAGCTGCATTTCCTTCAGTACTAACTGCATCACGTAAATAGATGTACTCCTCAGAACTCAGTTTGGCTTGGTTCAACTAATAAATGTTAAACGTTCCGTTTCTATTTTTGCATACATGTCAACGCAATACTGCTGAAACAATCGACGAAACCGCAGCAAATAGTTCTCAGCATTTTGACGAATCATCAAACGATATGCATAACAATTCATTGAAAGAGAGAGTTTCTTCAACTAAAATAAAAAAATTGATAATTAACCATTTCAAAGGCAAATAATACAGTCATTAACATTATTAAGATATGATACTTTTACCATTCAATGGATTTATCATTTAATATTAAAAAATATCCTCTTCCCTTGCCAAAACACGTGGGTATTGCAATGTCTATGATCGATGAGTTTGATTTTGTTGCTTGCCCAGTTCCCGACGTGCCAAATGGTTTTTTCCAATTGTTCCCAACAATCAATGGCAACTTAATTACTGTTGGGATTAAATTGTTCGTGCCTTCCAGATGGTCGTTTATCTCTTTGTACCTTTTAGTCATTTTGGCATGGCTCTAAATCCTCAAACAACCGACTAACGCATGATGTTCTGGAAGCAACCCAAGTCTTGAAAAATTTCTTATTCCGCATTGATCCCTAGACGTCTTTCGTTGTTCTTTCATTTGGCCCCAAAATATATTTGTAAAAATTTTTCTGTGTATCTTTGAAAGGTGTAATGATCCACGATGGAATCTGTCCTTGTATCTCAAAATAAACCAGACAATTAATAGATTAAAACTTTTTGGGAGGAAGTTCAGTATTAAAATATAATATTCCAATAGATAAAGTAAACTTTCTAACACATTCTAAAAGAACAAAATACCTTAAATGTCGGATTTCCTCCTTCTTCGATAATGTCTGCCCCGGACGTTTTAAACAACTATTGTATTTTCAGTATTTGCAAAGAAAGTTGCTGATTCTTGTGTTTCCAAAGCAATGAAACAATGGTCTGGCGGAGTCAACACTCAATTTCACTTTACCAAAAGCAGTATAATCCAGGCGTTTCTCCGGAAAACTTTAATCACCCTCTCAAAAAAACGTCCATTTGCCCAATGCAAACGCTGGGGATCAGTTGAATCACGCAAGAATCAAACGCTGCTCGATTCAAATCAGCTAAATATCTTGTTCTGCGTCCAAATTATCTTTGTTGATTCTGGTTCCCTCGACGTTCCATTCCACCGAGCTGTTTACGGGCGTTTTCTCGTGTTGGAACAATCGACCAACATCGCGGCGCTCTTCACGCTTTCTTGTTCTTCTTCAGTCCTTTCATTTGCGTATTTTTATTCTTCTTTTACGGCTTTGTCGGGAAAGATTTGATCTTTGGTCGCGGCATTATTAATTAAACTTCACTTCACTTCAATCCACTTTTAATTATTTATTTAATAGAAATAGTTTAATAATGATTACATAAAATAAATAAAATATTTAAAATATAAAATAATAAAAAAAATTTTACAAATTGTCATCCATACGTCATTAAAAGCTGTTTTCTTATTTGGTTTTCTTTTCCAAGTCTTTCGTCAAGTCACACGGGAACGCTGTTGAACGGGATAAAAAATATCCTATGTCCGTCTTCTGGTCTAACTACCTCCCCCAATTTTCGAAATCTGTTTCCGCTTGGTTTAAGTGGTTAATCACAACTTTCTTTTTATATATAGATATAGATTTATTAAAATATTTTATAATTTAAATAGGGTGACTCTTGCTGTCGTTTTGAAATTTAAATTGAATTAAAATGGAAATATTCGGGTTTCTATTAAAATCTTCAGGATGATTACCCACAACAAAATGATTACAATTTCATAATTAAAGGTGAATTGCCATGAAAGGGCTTTATGGTAATTAACCGAATTTAATTTAATTCCATAATACATACATTGATATCCGTACATTGTCACACGGTGGTGGTCCTTTTTTACAGGGGGACCGTTGGTGGGAACCACGGTCCTATTTTTTTTTATGTATAATCACCTATATATTAACTCATCCGATATTTTTATTATAAGGTAAAAATATTGTTATTACAAAACCGCTGATTTTTAAAATAATCGATACGAATTGAATTACAATTGCACGGAGGCTTAAACTAAAACAGTAAAACCCATGCCAGTGGTATAGGCGTGTGTTTGAAACCGGAGTTTGAATCCTAGGGGCTCAAAATATTCATTGTTGTTTTGTTGGTTAGGGCAAACCATCACCCAATTGTCTGAAAAAAGATGATCCATGGCGATGGGCTTAAAAATTATCCACCCCCAACCCGCATTGGACCATGTGGGATACGGTCTAAAGCCCTTAGATACTGGTGTATTCCTTCTAAGACTTCACAAATGAGATGATGATGAATTAAGATCATATTTTTTCTAGTTTTACTTTGTTAATAGTTTATTATTATTTTCTTTCTTGATGAATTGTATTTTATTATAGTTTACGCTTCATTTTGTGTTAAAAATTTTAAATGAAGTTTTCTTCTGAATAATTGTTTAATTTAAAGCTGGTCCTCGTTTAATTTTCTTGTTTTGGAACTTTTTCCATTCTATTTTATTTTCTTTTACGGGTTGACAATTAACAAGCGTATTTAAGGATATAATAAATCCATTTTCTTGATTTTTTTAGATGAAAGCATTTGTTTAACTCGATATTTATGTAGCTAGGTGTTATCATTTCGACCCGTTTTTTGTAACAATTACTTATCCAAGCACAGTTATCAATATGACATTAAAACTATACAATTATACATTCAATCCCAAAAAAACTAGTTATCTTACGGTAAAATTTAATTTTAATATGTCTTTGTTACGGTTATTGTAAAGCCTTGAAATAATGGGTAAAGATTTTGAGGTGATTTAATGCAATAACGTTCTTTGATCTAAATTAGTAAATATTTATTCAAGACTTAAACATTTTTTTCGTTAGCTGGTTAAAAACTCCGATATTTCTTGGATTCGGCCTGGCCAAAAAATTATAATTTTTTTTGGTTTTCAATATTTATCATATTTAAAATGAGTAAGAGGTTTTTAGGGTAAAAAAAAATGTAATGTTCCTTCTTTGCGTATATTTCAAGTAGGGGCATTAATTATGACGGTCAAGATGAGCTATTTACAGCCTCGAGCAGTATTTACGACCAGCAGCATTAGGTCGGTGACAACCAGCCGATGAATGGGCCCACCCGTAAAAAGGAAACATTCCTAATCCATCGGGGGTTGTCATTGATAATGCAAACTATGATGAAGTTCAAAATATATAACATATTTAAAACTTGACATTTAAAGGACTATCTTGCGAATTATTAAATATTTAATATTTTATAGACTTATTTATATCCTCCTTAAATTAATTATAATTTATTAAATAGTAATACATTATTTTAAACAGCTTATTGGCAAAATATGATTCTAAAATAAATTAATACATAATTTATTTTATTTTTAAACTATTACTATAAAGAACTATAAAGAAATATTTAACGTTACCATGAACATATTTGCTTTAAAGTCCCAATTTAAAACAGTTTAAATGGAAAATATGAATTATACGGACGAAAAGTAGGAAGATTTTATAAAATAAAACTTAAAATTTTACCATATTATTGTTAAATGGGCGCCCATTATCATTTTACAACAAATATTCTTGAGACACTTTTTTTAAAGTGTTTCAAATTACATGTAAGAAATGATTGTGTGTAACGATATATACGTACAATTCTTATCTCGCATTGACTTAAAAATATATTTGAACCCGAATGTTTAATTTCTTCCTATTAAAGGAATAATACCTTAAATATAATTCTAATTAAAGGGTCATTCTTGGCATCTTAGATATATCTTTTATAAGGACACTAAATATTCTTTTCACAAAAATATCTATTAGAGTAGGAAAAAGGCAATGAGATCTTTGGTTTGAAAAATAAAAGCTTTGGGGGTTTACTAATTCAGGAAGAATTTTCCCTTTATTTTTACTTATATTTTCTTTTAAAGGAAAAGCATATTCAAAGTCATCATGTTCATCATGTTTGTCGAATAAAAAATTTCCAAAGGTTTTTTATTCTTTGAAGGTGGTAGGTCTCTGTCAAACTCATATCTCATCATCCTAGCCCTTGTTGTCTACCCTCTCAGGGAATTTCTGGACCTAACCCCAACCTGTTCCAATGCGGGTTTGGGGGTGGACCAATTTTACATGCACATCCGCCCATGGATCATCGTACTTTTCCACAATAGGTTAATGGCCCAAACTGCGAACCAACAGGAAACAACAATAAAATTTGATGAGACTCCGCAGGATTCGAACCCCGACCTCTGGTTTTTAAAAACGAGAAACTCAATGTCTAAATGTTTATATGGTTTAAAGGGCGCAAGTTGGGGAAGAGGTTTCGGGCAAATGAGGGTTTACCTCATGTCTCAGGTGATGAGCGTATTGGTGTGTCTTTGCGGTTTTTGGGAAGGGCGTTTAATCAAAGGCCGATCAGTTTTGTATCCTATTTTAAAAAAAAAATTTAAGTAGTATATGCCGTTTTGAAGTTCTTTTTACGGGAAATAATACTGGAATAGGCCTATGCCGCTAATGGCCCCCATTTGGGGCTTTCGGACCGTTCCGACGACGTGGTCCAACTGCGGTTTGGTGGGTGGTACGACCTAAAATTGAAAAAGCTGACGCCAACGGGGCCCTGCAGCTGTGTAATATTTGGTACTTTTTAAATCGTCACTCTTATAATTACATAATTTAGTAAAGACAGCTAAGTGCATCATTTAATGGATATGTATATAAATTTTGATTGCAAACAAAATTAGCTCATGATCAATGTTTAGTAGACATACATTGCTAGACTGATTTGAAAACAATTGTGACTTCTAACTTTCATATGTTATCAAAATTTCAGTGTTATCCATAAAAATTTTGTTTGTCATAAACTGAGTAAGGCAAAGAAAACAAAAACGAAATTACTGGAAGGGTCGCTATTGGAATACAAGTCAGAAGAGTATCACAAGAACAATTAAAAAAAAAAAACCCAAAAGTCCTGCAATAAACGGTCCAACTTTTTAATTGCACAGTAGCACCCCATTTTTTCGCAAGCGATGGGGAAACTAGACCAATCTAAACTTAATTCCCCATTGGATTTGAAATCATAAGTTGGGATCAAAGTAACAACAAAAGGCCAAAATGTCAATAAGCCGTGGCTGCATAATATTTTCTTGTCCTAGCCATTTTCCCAATTATCTGGGCGGCTTCTAATCATCCATTTACTTTAACGCTTTTGCAAAGGATGTTTCCAGGATGAATAAGTTGTCAGTAAATTTCAATGCTTCCTACAACGACTGTCAAAGATGATTTTAACCGAATGAACCGGGCCAACCCGCCTCTGACATCTGATACATCTATCTTTTCAGACAATTGGGTGATTGGCCCACATTATCTGAACCAACAAGAAAACAACGATAACACACTTTAACGTAATTCCCGAGGTTTAAGACTCCGGTTATAAAAGCTGGTATCCGCTCAACAGAAGGCGGTAAAGGTTTTTTAAATATAATAGCATTAAACCCTTTAACATGAACTTTACTATATTACTACAAACAGTAACCAAGTAGGCAGAAAGTATTCTCAACTCGTCGATTAATCTCGTATTCAATGACTACCTAACAGAAATCTCTGAATAACATTATGTCTTTATAATGTCATTACAAGACCACATTTCGTTATTATAATACGGACGGCGTCTACGTCTACCACTACGGCTTCGTTATAAAACATAACATTAAATGAATAAATGGGAATAATTAAGAAAACTTTTAATTTCTAAATCCCTCAAAGGATAATTCCAACAAACGGAGATGGAAAAACACATTTACATAAAAAAAATTCTTAAGGCTCTTCGAACTTCGGTACCGGTGTTTGAATATCATTATAATTGCCCATAGTTTTAGATAGATACTATGTAAAGAATTGGGTTAAAATGTGGGGAGAAAGGATGGGTAAATCACTTTTCAATGGACCATCTGGGTATACCGCCGTTTAAAGCAGTAAATCTAAATATGGGAATTTTAAAATTTTCATCGTTTAAAAAATATTTATTTGAAACTTAATTCAATAAACTAAAATTAATGGGCATGTGCTTTAGAAACCTAAGGCATGGTTCGACCCGTTGGCAATCGTTCGTCCTTAATATTCCTGCGAGACATCTCAACAGACGGCCACCTGGATATGAGTCTTTTTTATTATAATATAACGATATCTAAATTTAAAATAAGTTAACATGGAAGAAAATAAATGGACGTATAAAACCAATTTTAATTGATCTGGTGAAATTTGTAGGTCAAAATTGTGTATAAAGTCGGTTGAAATATTGCGGCGATCTTTATAAGACCTTCCCGGAACGGAACCTCCTCGTGTGTGTAATGTTTGATCGGTGATGGTGTTTTTGTTGCGGGTTTTGGGGTGCCCATCGACCTCGTCCGTACGGAACATTTTGGTGTTTCGGGGTATTTGAGCCATTCCAACGTTTTTAAATTTGAGACGTTCAGTTGTTGTCAAATTTTAACTTTTCTTTCCCAGATTTCTGGAAAGTACTAATTTGTCTAGAATTCTTTGACTTTCCCTATTAATTTATATAGGACTCTAAAAGGTAAATATTATTTTTATGTATATCTCAAATGAAACTACAACATGAGTTCAATAAAAAAACTATTAAATCTTTAAAAGCTAGTTTGAAATGTAAATTTTCAACAAAATTTTAAATGATATCAAAGATTATAAACTTTGGTAATCCCATAAATGTTTTCAATTTGAAAAAATTCTATTTGCCAAATTTAATTTTTTAATTTAAAAATTGGTATCAAATTGAAATTGGAAAAACTACATTTACAATAAGACTTAACCTTTTTTTTTTTAAATGGTCCGTTCAGGGTTCTTAAATTTTTTATTTTTTTTATGCAATTATTTAACGGAAATCAATGATACAAAATATAAAAATAAAAACAGAGATATCGGATTTGTGATCTGTTTTGTAACATTAGTTGTTACGACTTTTGCCAAAACCTTTTGTAATTACTCAGGTGTCTATTTTAAATTTGTTCCATGTTTTATTATAAAAGATTTTTTTTTTTAATTTCTATATAAGTTAGAGATGTTTTGTTGAATATTTAGATGCCAAAGAAAAAATTGTATAAATCCACGGTTTTTTAAATTTTTCTGCCCCAGCTTTTGTTATTTAAAAATTATCTTATCATGTCCCAAGTGGACAACACATAATTAATAATGATTTATCATTTAATTTTTGTTACTTTTAAAGATAAAAGTATCTAAAACTTCTGGATCGGTGTTGTGTAACATTTCTCATCCATAATTTTTTAATCAGGGGTTAGGCTATCTGGGGATAAAAAAAATGTTATCAAAGGGATATCAATAGCCCTTTGCTACACCAGCTACTGATAAAAAGTCAGCATCTTTACATAGAGGGAAAGGTTTAAAGAAAGTTTTGTTAAAATGCATATTTCATTAGCGGAACTAAAAGTACGGAGCAACTTGGACATAAAACCAATTTGGCTTTATTAAAACATTTTAAATTCCTATTATTTAGGGAATACAAAAAGCAATGCGTAAACCTTCATTTTTTAAAATACTGATTGACCAAATATTACTGGCGGTTGCCGTTTGCTAGAGAATTAACAAAATCAATTGCCTTTATAAAGATATTTTTAAGTTAAGTTTTTATAAAAAATTCTTTACTAAAAATTGTAGAAAAATTTTAAACAGTGTAATCCATTTAACTTTTTCCCCACACCTTTTTCGTTACTAATTAATTTGAATTTTAACTTTGAAAATAGTGATTCACAATTTTAGGTTTTTAATTGGCATTCTAATGGGCCCCATCTTGGGTTATAGCCTCCTCCTTTGGCAATTTTTTATTATGGCTTTTTAATATTTTTAAATTGGATTGTGGTTGGGTAAAATCCGTTGAAGTTTTTGAAGGACTGCCCCTTTATATTACCAAAAATTTTTATAAGTTTTTGGGTTTATTTTTGGTTAAAATTTCACTTGTATAAAGTAGCTTTGTTTACTCGATTAAAATTGCTTAAAGTCCCTTCCGCCTGTCCTTCAACTAGCTTTTGAGAAACCTTTGAATCCTTTAATTTTTACATGCCTATAACCTCCACCTGGCAGTATTTTAAAAATCAAACAAAATTAATGGTTATTTGTCTAATCCAGGTGCTTTTTTAATTTTAATTTCAAAACTTTAATTGTTTTCCTCCTCAGTATTTTAGTATTTTTCAAATAAATTGATTAATGGGATGTTTTTCGAAACACAAACAAAAATTTTTGGAACATTTATAATTATTTTTTGGTTTTTGCCTTTAACGACAATTAATGAGATAAACTAAAAATCATTCCCAGATGAAATTTGAATTAGTTAAATTTTAATCCAGTTCGTATTCCTGGGCCGGAAAACACCCGAAATTGGGGGGTTTTAAAGGGCCAAAACTTTCCGTGTACATTTTCTTAGCAATATTTTCCAGGTTTATAAGTATTGTGGGACCAAGAGGTTGTTTTGTTATTCCCAGGAATCTTAAATATAGGAAACGTTTTAATAAAAATGCAGATTTTTTATGGACAATTATTTTTCCCAATGGATACAATTACTTTATTGTTCTAATTCAATTAGGACCAAAAGCCCTTTGGACTTAAAATCTTTCCAGGCGACAAGGGGGCGGATTTTTGTCCAAAACTTTGGGATTTAATTTTAAAAATATCCTACCCGGGACTATCGAATTATAAAACTATTTTTAATTTTATTTATATTATCAATATTTGTTATAAAATAAACCGATCCTATGTTCTTAAAGATTTTTTATTATTTTAAAAAAAATATATAAAAATATTAGGGAAAAGTGGTGATAAAATTTTACAATACATCTTTTTATATATATAATAAACTAACGCAAAAAAATATTGTAATATTCTTACAAAAGACTTAAAGCGTATTTTTAAGGAAATTTTAAGATTACAGAGGCCCATAAAATGTATTCCCTAAAACAATTTATTTTTGGTACTTGAGAGGTCTCGTTTTCTTGTACAGGGTTATATTTAATAAATTTCCAATATTAAAGTTTCTGTAAAACTTCCCCCATCTGTTCAGTATAAATCGTCCAATTGATATTAAAAGCTTTGGGGAGACGTAATCGACATTTGTTTATATCTGATCATAAAATGATCCTAAACCTAGACGATGGTTTAAGAAATTTAAAAAAAACAAGTTTAATTTTTAATAATTTATGATGTTTTTTTTGAAAAGTCGTTAATTATTGACACTTTTGAACTAAAAGTCTGCATTGTTGATTATTTTCCGCTTATTAATTTTATCAATTTTACAAATCCATCACGTTAATTGCCTTTTTTGTTTTAACGTTCATGACTCTTTTCCATTATCCATGTTCTTAGGGAATTATGATGGGATATTCCTTCAAATGTTATTTCAAATAATGTTATTGAAAATTATTTTTATTTAGTCTTTGACCTTTTGTATTTAAACAAAAGATTTTAAGGATCCTTTAATTATTGATTTGAAGAGAAAATAAACGTTTTGGTCGAAATTGATTTAATGAATTTTTAGCTTTATCCTTTGAGAAGATATATTTGAGTCCAATTATTAAAATATTTGGGTTACAATTATGCCCTGGCAATTCAGGTATTTTCTTTATTTTAAAAATAGTGTTCCAAAAATGCTAGTTAAATTTAGTGTAGACAAACATTAGTTATTAATTTCAAATTACGTCCATGTGCTTTGAATCTACTAAAGTTTTTTCTTTATAAGGTATTTAAAGACAGTTGTACTGCCCTCCCAAGTCAGTTTAATTAAAACAATATTTTACTTGCCTTTAAATTAGTATATTATAAAAACGTCATTCAAATTCTTGAACTTTCGCTCTGTTTATAGTATAACTCTGAAATTTTACTTTTTTTACGTAAACCTCACAATATTGAAGCAACTTATAGGCTCTGAAAAAACATATAGTTTTTATTAAATATAACGATAAATGGCGAACTAGAAAGTATTAAAAAGCCTATTTTTAACAAATAAGTGAACAGTTGGCATAAAATGCAATGGAATAAACAAAGACGTCATTACAAAAACGATAAGATACACTTTTGTAACCTGTCTGTAAAAAATAAAACCCAAATTGGGTGTTTTTTTTTTCAAATAGATTTTAAAAAATGTTAATGATACATAACGGAATAAAAATTTAGTAATGATGATTTTAATTTCCAAGTTGATTATTTTAATAAATAAATAACCAATTTACAGTTTTAATAGTAGTTGTTAAAATGAGATCGGGAAGTTCAGAAAAGCACGAAAAGGTTTTCATAAAATTATCAAAACTGTTTTAAAACTGATATTATAAGGATGATTGTAGTATATTTTTAACGTATAGTTATTACTTCAACTACAAAATATGATATAAATAAATCATTCATCGCAAGGATAAAGCTTTTTTTAGTTCAATTAAATAAATGCATCAGAATTATTTGCATTTAAAAAATTTTAAACCTTAATGAATCTCTTTTTCCTAAATTTAATCATTAAAATGTGAAAACCCAAGCGGTTCTTAAAAAAATTGACATTGGAATTGGTGTTCATTCTGAAGAAAAATAACTGTGATTAATAACGAAATTTCTTGTTATTAATGTATTTTTTAAAAGAACGTTTAAAGATCTTTTGGGATAAACTATGGGAATTTTGGTATTTTTATGTCTTTTGAAACCCAGGAATCAAAATTTATATAATAATTTTTTTGATTCATAAAAATATAAATAATTATAACGATATTGTCTTAACCTGATACAGACCAATCTTAATGGTTTGTTTCGGTCAGACCTAAAATTTTAATAAAATACGAATTAGGTAATTTGTATTTTACCTTTTTGAAGGAATGTTCATTTGTTCGAAGAATATTAATAATTATTCATTTATCAGTAATTTATTAAACTAAGAAGTTTTGTTACATCAATAAGCATAGTGTGAAAACCTGCTGCGTTTTTTGAAGGGGCACCAAGGTATTTACTGGGAAAAAAGACTTAACACCCTTATGTCTCACGGTTGGAGCGTCGACGACACCACTGGTATTTGGTCTTGGGTGTCGGGCCCTTCATCAGGTTGACTGGTCGTCTGCCGGGTCCAAAAAATAAATAACCAAAATAATAGTAAAAAATATATCCTGTGGTGGATTGATTAAAACTTTATCATTATAAAAAATTCAAATTGATTTTAACCAATCTGGTAAACGTTATGAATTGTAAATTGTTGAGTTTTAATATATCGTTTTTCCTTTCTTTACATAAATTTTAAACCATTGAATAAAACTATTATAAAAATTCCAGTCATTTATGCGGAAAAGCTCTGTATAGTTTTTTTACAAATAAAATTATATTGTTTGAGCAAGTTATATCTACACGATATACGAAAAAGGATTCAAAAACTTGTTAGTATTTTTGATTATGACAGAAACTCGTTGGTTAAAATTTTAGTGAATAAAATTCCCAAATTTTAAACGGATTATAAAACCGGCACGCGGGGTTTCAAATAAAGAATTTTAACGTTATGTTTACAGATCTGAAATTAAACCAGACGGAAACAAATGGAGTGGATGGAATGGAACATCTTTTAATTTGATTAAAAGTAAAATTTGTAAATTAATATAACGTCTCCAGATTTCGTAATCTAAAGAAACACTTTGGGTTTTTTAAAGCCATCAATAATCTCATTTTTTTTGTAATCGATTGCAATCCATTACAAAATTGGTGCCCAGAATTATCAAATTATAATTTTATTCTAAAACCGTATTTGGTTTTTAAACTAAAGTCGCCAAGATAAGGATATAAAATGACTTGCCTTTTGCTGTCCATGTTGATTTGGGTTGACCGGTAATTTAAAGCTTTTTGTAATATTTTTTAAAGAAAATTTTAAAAATACTATTTTAAGTTTATCATTTTTTATTTTTACCGTGCGTTTAGTTGCGAAAACCTTTTCCCTTTTTTCGTCCGATTGGACCGGTCACCTGATAAATACAAAACCATTGGGAAATCCCATAAACCGACGTTTTTAAGTGTTCATCACCGCATAAATTCTTCTTTAAAGATCAGCCGTAATATCGGGAAAAACGAAACAATAGTAAAATTTTTTAATTTTCCGCAGGTTCTAATCCGATTACCGGTTTCTGATGCCAAAGCCCACTACGGAGGCAGTTGGGTTAAGATAGTTTAATATACTACTCATTTTACAACTTACCTTATATTGGATAACTAATTCGATATTTATAATCATAAAATTTTTGGATAGGGCCCAAGAAATCAAAAAAGCTTTGAATAATTTAGATGGTAACTCCTTGATTTATGATGGAAAAAATTAGATTCCTAGAAATTGTTAGGAAAAAGTTTGGTCATCTAGTTTATTTTTATTGAAACTGAAAAAATTTTGCTTATATTTTAAAAATTCTAATTTATTTTATTAAAAGAGTAAAATAAAGTTTAATAAAATTTTTGTTGAGTGAGTCAGCTTTTTCTCCGGAGTTTCTTGGCCAGTTTAACAAACAAAATGTTGGTATAAATATTATTTAGACCTAATTATACCGTGTTTAGACTTATCTTAAATAAATAAACTTGAAAAAACCAGTTCAGAAAACGGTAAAAATGCTTAAATAACTCAAATAAATATATATTTATAATTTATATAATGTTTTAGTCTCGTACAATAAATAATAACTTTATTTGTATTACCCAATTTGATGCCTTTGCTACTTTTACATTTATTCAAAGTCTAATTTGGAATTATTGATGTTTTTTCCCTTTTGCCAAAAAGTCAGGTTCTTTACTAATGTTTGGCTTTAACGAGGTTTTGATCGTGACTTCTTACATTCGGCAGAAAGAGAAGGTTTCTGATATACGGGTTTATCAAAAAAAACGGGAACTCGTGTAATGATTTTACAAAAACTTCCTTTCCCATATTTTTTTCTTAAATTTAAAATTTTGTCAATTTCTAATCTTGTAGCATATCCAATTCACTATGGGAGAAAAATATGATGTTATTTTAAGTTATGGGAAGGTTATAAAAGAAGCCATTCGTTAATTGAAAGTCTTAAGCTCAACAAAAGAGCCAGATAATTTATTAATAAATAATATAAAACAAACGAAAAGGAATAATATTTTAACTTTTCCATCAAGTCTCGATGTGCTTTTGTTTATGGTTCTTGGTAATAGGATATCTTAAACGCGTCATGGGTATTGGTTCGGTTAAAAAGGAGAAACATTTTCATTTTAATAAATGTTTAACTAAATGAATATAACTAAATTTTTAACTATATCTAATATGATGAATAAAAACATTTTTTTGGTTATGGGTTGTTGTTTTTTAAAGGTGTTCGAAAAAAACCGACCATCGCAATTTAAGCTAATTGAAACAACTTGTAAAACAAGGGAATCAATTTTTTTTCGCCATTCAAAAAAAAAATGCAATGATAAATTTGGTTTTTTGTACATCGTTTTTTTTCAGTATAATGGTAAATAATCTAATCAATTTAATAAATCATTATATAATTCATTAAAATAAAATTTCGTTTTAAAAATCAAAGGAAAAATCTCCCTTTTGAAACTTTATTCCCGACATCGTCTTCCCAACCGTAAATTTTTTTGTTATTAATGTGGATATAAAATGTTCAGACGGTTTTTTTTGATTACCCAAACAATTTTCAGTAGTTCAAAGTGAATTTCCGTAATTTATTCAGGCAGGGATAACGATAAAACTAAAAAGGGTTTTAGAAATTATTTGACTTAACCGTGTAGAAAAAAAATATTGAGAGGGACGACTTTAAAATTTTTTTGGGTCTCGCTGAGGAAATAACCCTTAAGACATTTTTTTCCTCTTCGGTTTGGGTAATTCATATTCGACAAAAGTTTAAGAAGAAAAACTTAAAAAATTTATTCATGGCAAATTAAAATCGGTTCAATTAGTATTTTAATAATAAAAGTACCAAATGTTGTCTATCTATATTCATACATTTCTTTCTTGAAAACTTAAAGATTTTTATTGTTCTTAAATAATATTATAATAGCAACGTTAAATTTTATATATTTTAAATAATATATTTTTAACATTTGACTTCATGAATATTTTTTGTCGTCTTAATTACAAATGAATATATATATATATATATATATATATATTTAATATATATTTAACGCTCGCGACTTCGTTTGTAGTTATAAATAAGAATGCTATGTTAATTTTTGTAAACAATGTGGCCTAAGTTCAAAAGAAAAGATCGGGGTAAGTCTTTTCTTCAAGCGTGAAATTTTAAAGTTAAAGACTGTCGTCGTTTCGAAAAATCCCTCATTTGAATGTTTGTGTTAAAGTTTACAAATTTTTTTCATCAATATATTTCCTTCCGGTTTCTTGTTTCCTTTGTTAAATTACAAGGATATAGAATGTCAATTCCGTTAATTAATCACAAAATTATTGGGAAACGCTTTTTAACAGTATAATATGTTAAAAATTTACTTAATGCCATTGCTAGTTTATTGCTTTTTAGAATTTGAAATGGATTTTTTTGCCAATAAACGATAACAAACTATAATTGTTTAAATAATAAGTCTTTGATTTAAATTTGATTCAAACGATTTGTAAAATAAAAATAATAAAAAAGGGAAATAAATTTATCTTAAATAAATTTTGGATCATTAAATTAAAAAATTCCCTTCTCCTTTTAAAAATCCCAAAGCTCATGGCCCAAATTTTGGGAATAAAACTTCTTGCCCGTTTAATATGGGGAAGACACAAGGAAGGACTTGATTTCAATAAAACAATAGACATTTGATCACTTAAAACAAACTATTACAAAAATCTAATAAACAGTTTATTAAATTTCATCCTCGGAAGTTATCCTTGGCTCAAGTCTCCAGCTTTTTGGATTTCCCTAATATTTCATGTTTTTAGGTAATGTAATGAATGGAACAAATTTTAAAGTTTTTAATTTAATTTATATAATAATATTTATTACCCATTAAATTTATTGATACATATTAGAATGGTTGGTCTGAAGTCAGCCGGGCGATTAAAAGCGCAGTGGCCATCCCCAATAAATTAAAAGGTACAAAGGTAACTGCGCCAAATTCTTCCTTCTGACGGTCTAACGGACCCTAGACGGCCCAAAGAGGATGTCCGCGTCCAAAAGTGCTCGGCAAATGCGACCGCATCTGCCCAAATATTATCTTCCTTTTCCCAGGGCCGGACTTGTTTTTAACTTTGAGCGGGCGTTCCATCTAGGCTGGGAAATCTCTATTCTGACCCAAATACGGTTAAACGGGAGGTTTTTAGTAAAACATAGAAAATAAATTTGAATTAAAAAATAGCATGGAAATATTTTTATTGGCAACCATGGGGGCTGGTATTTATCATCAACATCATCATCCTGCCTTTTTCCCATTGCTGAAAATAGGCCCCCGTCATTAAGGGTTTTTGACCGGAACCACTGGCTGGTCCAGGCAGTTAGTGGTGGACCTTTTTACATGCCAATCAATGAATGGATTGTCTAACTTTTCAGACAATTGGGTGATCGGCCAAATTGGCCGGAACCTGAAAAAACCACGGAACGGTGGTTTATTAGTGTTATCAATACTTTTGAACGATCTTAATAACTTTCTTGATAATATCCGAAAAAACTTCTGTTTTTACAATAATTTTTTTTGTTACATATTTTTAATTTAAATTCTTTTAAATTTTCCAGATTTTTTTTTCTGTGTAACGTTTATATTTAGTTTTAAAATAATTTTATTTATGTTATTCAATAAGATTTTTTTTTAATTCATATTTTAATGTAAAATTTTTAACTCCTTCTTGATCCTGGCAAAACTCTGCAAACAAGTATTGTTTAGAATTCAACAACTTTGGTTAATTCAAAGTTTTAAAGTGTGTCATAATGCTCAGCATAAAGCTAATAAAACTAAATAAAAGGTGTTGTCCCACAGAAATATACATTAACAATAAGGAGAAAAGCTGGACTGCAAATGTGATATTTCAAAAACCCGGTACGTCAAGACACGCATCAAACAACACGTAGCTGATGTGAAACATTCTCTTCATGTCAAAGCCCACGTTACATACCTCCCCATAAGCCAAGGGTGATCCTGTGCCACCTGCATCCCCACCTCCTGCACACTTGCAGGTCGTCACCCATCGGGGGTCATCCGACACTACGTGGCTGGGCGCCCCGAGAACCTTTTCTTAACGGTTATCGGTTCTCCGGCTAAAAGCCGGCCCTTCCGCCAAGTAATTTTGCGGGCTATGTCGGTTCCATGGTTCCTGGGATGGCTGCGTTACGCAATCACGCAAGAAATACCACATAGCCCCCCATATCGCGGTGACTTGGAGCCCTCAAGGCCGGCGGTGAAAACCAGTCTCAGGTGGGTTACTGGCAACCATTGGTCAGACCTTAGTCTTTGGCATTGAGGAAATTGGACGAGGTATGTCGCAGCTTCCCGAACGCTGCCCATCCGGCTGGATTCGTCGATGTTCCATCAAGTTACACCTAATCGGACATTCCCCCAGGAAATATTTCTCAACAACTTGGGCGCCCCCAAAAACCGGCAAGGCTGACATGACCGTTGACTAACTTTGTCTTGTCCATTTCACCTAACCCACGTGTTGAAGGGCCCGGAGGCATTGACTAGCTTTAAGTCCTCCACGCTCCGCCATGATGCTATATTCGCTCTGGTGGGAATACACCGCCGTTAGCTTATATCTCCCTTCCAATTTGGTTTGAAGGGTTTCAACAGCGGTGAAAGTTTCGGGATATAAATCACCCTGTCTTCCCTTCTGCAATTGGAAGGCCGGTCTGGATTGTACTGCGACATCGTGGCTTTTTATAAACACTTAGAACCTCATATACCGAGCAATTTTTCCGCTGAAGGGCCTGCCTTTAAAATTTCGAAAGTCAAACTTTTTAGTCCACAAACGAGCATAAAGGCAGTTATACTTTCGGTCTTCGTTAATCTGCCCAAATTAAATATGTTCTATGGTACTAAACTTTTAACCACTTTTCGGGTGGCTGAAGTCGGGAAACATTATTAAATAAAAACCACAAAATGAAGATGTCTGCATTTTGTGATCAATTTGGACCATTACATAAGATTTGATTAAAAAAAATTTTCAAAACCACCGATTCTGACCTGGATGGTTCGCGAGGTTAAAAAATAATAAATAATGAATTAAAATGCTTCCTACAAAGACACGATACCCTCGGCTTTTGCGTAATCAGACAATTTAATGTTGCTTGGTTCTTGACAACCCTCAACATCTAACCATCCCGTGGACCTGGGCGGGGTTTAAAGGGGAAAGGTTTGTAAAAAATTAAACACGCAAAAACCGAAACCTTTATTCTTTTCGCTCTTAAAAAAAACATTAAAAATTTTTCCTGTCTGAAAACGGGCTATTTGGGACCTTAAACGCCGGAAAAATTATTAAAATTTAGGCATTAGTCGAATCTTCTCGGGATCTGTTGGCTTTCAATTTAAAGGTCAAACACGTTCAAATTTTTATTCTTCTTTTGGGCATTTCATAATTTTAATATAATACTGCAAAAAACCCTGGGTGTTCGAATGGGAAATTTTAACGTAGTGCTGGCCAACCGTTAATTTAAAGCCGGAGAAAACGAAAAAGGTTCTTTGGTCCGTTTAATCTCTTATCTTACTTAAATTAATATCCGAATGTTTTTGTTATCGACAGAGGGATATTAATGTTATTGAACAATAAAATGATGATGTCTTTATTTTTGAAGAAAATAAAATGAATTTATATAATAGTCAATTTAAATTTTTCCTAATAATCAGGCAACAAGTTAAATTTTAAGAAAACAAGTGAGCTTTTATCAAAAATATGACCGACTTGGGCAGCGTATAACTATTTTAGAAATGTAACGAACAACGTTTCCGGTGAAAAGGTTGCGTCCCTTTTTTAAACAAAACTGTTTATCTTAAATAAGTTTGAATGCGCCTAGTTTGTTTACATTAATTTCCATTAATATAATGGGATTAAAATGCTTATTGCGTTTTTATTAAAAACTTAATTGATATTTATCGCGTACGTGGAATCAAATTTACTTATACTTTTGTTAATCTTAATTTTCTTGCCCGTTCCCTTTCGGTAATTATTTTTTTTTAATTAACATTACAAAATAACACCAAACGTTAGTTCTAAAATTAAATTTTGTTTGAATAAAGGGAATCTTAAGTTTAAAGGGAATAAATATACCAAAAAACTAATTCCTTCCCAGAAGTATGGGTCGACTTTGAAACCGGGGGTCGGTTTCAAACCTGCGGAACCCAAATACTTTATATGTTGTTTCCTGGTTGGTTGGACAGTTTGGGCCCAAATCCAATTATCTGAAAAGTAGTGATATTGTCAAAAAAGTTCATTGGACCAAACGGTGGGATTAGGTCCAAAACCCCAATAAAGAAGGGCATTAAGAGGGTCCATATCACGTGGATTAATAAAAAGGATAATGATTTAAATTTAAAAGGATGAGAAAATAACCAAATATTATTTTCCCTTTAAGGCGAATATATTAAACTAAAAGGGACACTGGTTAATAAGGAACTAAAATTTTTTCTTTTTGTAATAAAATTTAAAGCAATATCCAATTTGTTTAAATCATAAAATTATATGTCAATTTTACTAAATCAAAAAATGCAACATTAACATCCGTCTTTATTAATTAATAAAATTGTTTATTACAATAAAACCTTTATACATTTTTTGATTTAATAAATATTGGCTTTTATCTTTTCAAATAATGATGCCTTATATAGTTGGAATGGTTTCAAGCCCCTCAATGATAAATGGCAATTTTTTTTTTCGTCCTTCTGTAACTAAATTCTTTGTTGACATAAAGGAATTTCCCAATAATTTTCCCTTTATGTTTGGTAGGTTTCCCTTTCGGTCGTTTAAATCAGAGTGTTTACTGGTGGTAAATTTGATATAAAATTTATGTCCCGGGGTTTAAAAATTAAAAATCATATAATCAAACGCTATATCGGCGTTGTTTTGGAATTTTTATTCATTTTGACCAGTATCTGTTAATCATATTTTGATTCCTTGGGAAAATCCTCAAACGCAATATTATTGCCGAAATGGTTTTCGCCCTTTGATGGTAAATTTCCCAGGTCAGAAATATCATTTTTTTTAAAAATTTGCCAAAATATAAAGCAAAATTAATTATTCGAAACAATTATATCATAAATAAGTCAAATAACATTTTGTAAAAAATATTACTAAGGCTTTTTATCGACGTAAATATTTTGCAGATTTGAAATCGTTAAATCGATGGACAAAAAAGTTTCAAAAGTTTATCTACTTCAAAGGTCTTAACCAAAGCTATGCAAAATGATAAAGTTAATTTTAGGTCAAAAATGGAATGCGGTGTCGGGCTATGATTGATCAATTAAAGTCTTTAGCAGTGACAGTTTAAAAACAGTTCTTTTAAATATTTTAATTGTGGAGTTTTTAAAAAAAATAGAAAACAAAACAATGTAACTATTAAACAGCAAGCGGGTTCCCGTGCTTTTTGAAGAAACTATCCCGCAATTCTCCCTCATTATAAATCCGATTCATACAATTATCAATTAAACAAAAAAATTGTTAACATTTTATTGCACGTAAATTTAAAACAGTTTAAATGCTCTTTTATAAAACAAATGAGTTTGAATATTCCTATTTGAATTTTAAAAATGTTTTAAATAAAATTTTATCGTGGTTTTTCTTAAAAGTAGATATATACGCTCACGGACTTATAATAGACCTTTTTTAATTCGAAGGACTACGTCTCCTTGACGGTTTCGGCAGCGTTTCTTTAATCTGATGAGACTTTGGTTTTGGAGCCATTTTTTTTTTTTCAAAATTTTTAAACCTTTGAAATATTTAAAAATGCTAAAATAATGGGCCCTAATAGGGACAACGGATAACATATTTAAAAAACCTCACCCTCCTTGGTCTCGATCAAAAGCAATTTATAAGACTAAATAAGGATTATAATGTTGATAAAACAGCTCAGCTTGCAGTTGTATCAGTGTCTGTATAAATTTTAATGAATCTACCAAACACAATAACGTATATTTACAAAAACACACTTATTAAAAATATTAATATAGACCATTGCAAACTTTGGTCGTATTTGTTATACTTTAATTTAATTTATTAGAATTTGAAAACTAGTTAAGAAAATGCAAATACGGAGGATAGGGTTAATTTTGTCAAGAACCTTTTCGTTTCATTATCTTTTAGTTTTAGTCGATAGATTTTTGTGTTTTTTTATTTTTTACACTTTATTTATTTTCTAGATAATTTTGAAACTGATTTCATTTTAATCTAAATTATAAAGAATAAAATAACACTTTGTTATCTATATATCGTTTTTTTTCTATCTGTCTGTCCCGCTGTTTGTTCTGACTATTCTCTTAAATGGCTGGTCGTTTGATGGGACCCTCCTGGAAAAGGAAGATAAACTGGTGTAACTTAGGGCCAGTTCAAGTCAACAGCAGTTAAATAATGAAAAAGGCTACTAGTTAAATAAAGAAAAAACAGCGCAATTTTGCTTTTTTTTTAATAACGAAAAATTATATATAATGGCATATATCTTTTGCGTATTTTTTTCATTTATTTGTCTTGACAAACCTAAGTTTCATAAATCAGCCATTTAAAACCTAAAACCTCTCGACTAAAGTATTAAATTTCATTCAGGCTCCTAAGTTAAATTAGTTAATTGACACGTCGTTTTTAGTTTAAAATGGGCCAAAGGTGTCGGTTTATTAAAACTAATATAACTTAATATTTCCTTTCCGTAAAATCAAACTTGACTCATACCTTTAAAATAAATTGTAGCACTAGTAGCGGAGAAACGATGAAAAAATATATAAGAGAAAAAGCATACGCTCCTAATTGCCCTTTCTTTTGGGAAACGGTCATAAAAGAAAATCTGTTAACAATTTTAAATAATAAATACGGGTTGCGGGGGCGGTTTCCGAAGTTTCGTCCCTATTTGATTGGACCAACTAAAGCTCGGGCGGGATATGGTGGATTCTTTGGGACCAGAACGTCGAACGGAGGCTTGGCCTTCTCGTGACTTTAAAATATGTGGTTTGGGAACTCCGAAGGAATTGTTCGACTGCGGCCTGGCCGCCTCTCCGTCCAAAATTTCCCTTACCCTTGTTTCAGTTTCTTTTCTAAATTCCAATAGGTGGACCAAAAAATGGTTCATTTTTATGCGTTTTGATGAGTAAAATAACCAGGGCTATTATACAACTTCCATTAACAGTTGATACAAAACAGTAATAAAAATTTTAAGTCGAAATAATAATTATCTAAATATATTTATTATTAAAAACCCATTTGAGTTCTTGATAAAGAAACACAAAAAAAAAAATTGTTTTGGCAACTATATTAACAATCGTATTACAAATTACTAGTTTTTTTTTTCATGATAAGTAAAAACCATTTAATATGTCTTTTCAATTTTTTTAATTCAATTTGTGAACTACCATCGTCCTTTAACCAATTGAAATGTTAAAATATTAACAGAATAACTGCAGATAATGGGCAGTGGCGTTATATCTTATCAAATTTTAAATAGGGATAATGTAAGGTTTATAAAAGTTTAAAGGAAATAATACAAATATTTTTTTTACTTTAAAGATTGTCAGCCTATAATAATTATAGACAGTTAAACAAATTGTAATTGAAAAATTAATCTGTTTTCAATTTATAAATAGTCTCGAAATATTTGGTAATAATTTGCAAATTAGAATGGATTCACACAAATACATATTGGTTTTTATAACTGGATGGGTTAATCCGATATTTGTTAACAATCATCTTTTCACAAAGAAAAGTTTCCAATTGGCATTTTTTAAATTTATCTTAATCAATCGATGGTCTTTGAATAACCTGTAATTTGTTTTTTACTTAAACCGAAATCTGTTTCAATGCGGGACTCAACAAATTTTCATTTTGTTTTGTAGGTTAAAAATTTGGAAAACCTAATTGTTGTTCGTATTTTCCCCATCGGAGGGTTGTAAAAGTCGGTCCACCCCCCAACCCGATCAGGTGGTGCGATAGTCCAAAAACCCCTATTAAAGCCCTTTCCAGCGTGGACCTAAAACTGATGATGATGATGAATAATGTTAGAACAATATTCTGGTGTAATGAACCGTACGATTTTCTGGGTAAACGACACATCCTATATCTCCGGTGAGCGCTTTGGTGGAAGGGTTTGCAATATCTTATCTTTCTAAAAAAAACAAAATAAATACACACTAATTATAAAAAAATCACTTACAGGCAACATTTCAACAAAAAAAAAATAAGTCCATCACGCTCCTAATATAGATCTTTTTTTTAGATACTATTTTGCATTTTTTCAAAATTATTTATAACTCAAAACAAATTAACTGTTATCCATTATTGTTTTTTAAAAAGTAATTTGTTAAAACTACTTATGGTCAATTTATAATTTAAAAGCAAACTAAAGTTATTATAAAACGGAATGTTTGATTTGTGAATTATAACAAAGTTTTGCTTTTAAAGTTATAAACTAAAGAGTTCGTTAAAACCCCCAGGTTCACCAAGATTAATCCATCTTCAAAGTGAAAGAATGCTCGATCAATTCAGTAGTTTAGGTTTTGAAAACAAAAAAAAAAGAATCTTTTTAATTACAATAACATTATAAATTATATCTAGTTTACTAAAAGGTTATGTTTTTAAGTGACTTAATGTAGTTTTTATTTTAAGAACATATTGCAGAAATAAATTGTTACTTAGTATTACTTTGGAAATTGATTATGAATCCACCTAATTGGTCTAACATTGTCAAGAATAGACAAATTTTAATCTTATTATCAACCTTATTTACAAAGCCTTTTGGAATAAGGTTGATAATAATAATGCCAATAAAATAAATGGAAAATATTTGCATTTTAACAAACAAAGTCATAATATTTTAATACAATTTTGAATCATTGTAATATCAACCGAAGATTAACTATTATAAAAGCTCAAAATTTAATAAGGGTTTTTTCAAAGCAATTCCAAAAAATATGGTATTCCTAAATAAACCAGCAAAGTTAAGTAGTTTGTTTAAAATAAAGAAACCCGTGCCTAGGAACGCTTTTAAAAGGAAATAAAAAACTGTTTTTTAAAATAACAACCAATAAGATTTATTTGAGGGCGCCGGTTACATTTGTCAGCCACCAACGGCAACTGGTAATTTGAACCACGGATCAATAAAACACCCACTTCCGCTTTATGTCTTCGGAAGTGATATTTTAACACATTGCCGGGTTGGTGGACCATGGAACTCTTATTTTTCAGCATTTGATGATCAGCCCAACCCTAGCCAACTGAAAACAACAATGAAAATTTGGTGTCCCCGGGGTTCGAACCCACCCCGGTTTTTAAAGCCACGGCTTACCCGGGCTTGGAGGCAGTTATAATATATAAAAAAAATTTATTCAAGCTAATTGTACTTTGAGATAATGTTTCCCAAATAATTGTTTTTAATATTGATTAGTTGACGTTTAAAAGATTCAGAACCAAAATAAACTTTTTTTGTTAAGAGGGAGACGGCAAAACGTTTTAAAATAAGGACTGGCCCTGCCCTTAAAAGCTTAGCTTAAATTTTTTCGTCTCCCAAGGTCAATGGAAACCGCGTCAAACCGGACAGGTTTACACCTACTGTTTTGTGACGAAATTTCCTTAAACCTTTTGAATTGATTATAAATTGTTTGATGCAAATAAAAAAAAATTCATGCGAACTTAGGTAAAAAATCATTTTAATAATTAAACCCCATTTTTAATGGTTTGGACTGTCATCATATCGTTTGGAACATTAATAATTATGTTTTATTTATCTTAAACATAATTTTTTCTTGGAAAACAACATCCAAATTTGGTGCATCGAATAATTTATCTCATTTTGTGTTCATGTTTTAGATATTAAAAAAAAAATATTAAAATTGCAAAAAAAAGTAACGTTGTTTAGGTAGGTTTTTTTTTAATATCATTTTATTTAAAAAATTTTGGCAATCTTGTTCTATTCTTTAAGGGAACAAATTAAAATTTGAAAATAAAACACGTAAAACTAACAATTGGACATATTTTGTAAATGATTTTTAGTAACGTCTGTTAAATAATTATTTTACGTTTCCTGTAATTCAACGAACGAAGTTTATGTTTGACCTTATGCAAACCATCGGCTCAAATCCTAGTAACATTACAAATTCTGCTTAATTCTTTCCTCTTCCTTCTAGATTTTTCCAACGTTTTTTCATTCCTTCAAACTTATTGGTCACGATGTCAAACCATTTAAATATGGGCCGAGGTGAAAAACCAGTTAACATGTTTTTTAATTTTTTTTTAACAAGTGAAAAGCTTAAAACTAGTGGTTTGAGTTGTAAATAATTAAAAAAAAAAAATATTATAAATTTATTTTTAAAATTAATGATTTCAGTAATTATCAAACCACCTCGTCGGCCTTGATTGAGTAACCAACAAAAAATGAGTTCTCTTAGTTTATTAAATTTGAACCCGACAAAACAAACAAAAGCTCATCTTTTTAAAAAAAAAGGATTTTTTAGAATTTCGAATTGTTGCTGTCGGCTGTTGCCTTATATAAGGTTTGTATATATGTAACTTAGTTCAAAAAAAGATTCAATAATGATTACAGGACCCGGATAAGAAAAAAAAACCATTTCACTTTTTTATTCGAATAACACTGTATTTTTTTTTTTTAAAAACTTTTTTTTTTTTTTATTTATTAATGTACGTGGTAAAAGATTCACCAACAACAGTTTTTGTCAAGCGACTAAACTTTCATCTGTAACCTTATAACCCAAATGAAACTTTGAAAAAATATGAATTTTGATGGGTGGATTCTTCAGTAAAATTAAGTCTGAGACTATAACGACTCCAACAATGATCTTGACAAAGACCGTTTAATTCATAGATTATCTTTTCTACAATATTTTAAACAGGAAAAAGCCACAAAAACCGAGGGGGACATTGAAACAACTCTAACATCTTTATATTAATAAAAACTTTTATATACAAAACTTTGTAAATCTTTTCCAGTTGAAAAACTTGTTTACAATAAAGGTATAAATGAAAAAAAAAACAAGTTGGCACCTTCCTGAAAATAGGGAATTTTAACCAGAGATTACCTTTCAAAATTTGCATGCCCGTTTACTTGCAGTTTCGTTTTGTTTATACTTACTTTGTTTCTAAAATTTAGAAATTGTATTCTTGAACTAAATTTTATGGGGATTTAAATCTTTTCAATTTTCTTATATTTTACTCCGACAATTGATAAAGCACACAGTAATATAATTTCCCTGGACACAAATCATCGTCGTCAGTTCCAAACTTCCAACGTCCATCTTTGAAACGGGTTTTGATATATTATCACATTACATCTTCACGTCTTGCCTGTGATGTCCACTGCTGGACATAGGCCTCCCTTCACCCCATCCATTAGGGGCTTTTGGACCATCCCCACGGTGGTCCAATGAGGTTGGTGGGTGGACCGACTTTTTTAAAGAATGGACGCATGGATATTTTTTCGACAATTGGGTATATGCCCAAATATCCTAACCAACGGGAAACAAAATGAAAATTTGTTGAGTTCCCGGGTTCGAACCCATGACCCTGGTTTCAAGCCACGCCCCCCCGTTTAAGTTTATCAGAAGCTTTCAAACGCTTGTTAAAAAAAATATCAAGAAATCTTCAATGGTTTCTGACCCGAGTTTCCATAAGGTTTCTGATCGGAAGAACTAAGGAAATAATTTTATCTCTTCATTTTCATAATGTTTTTTAATTAATTATAAAAAGTTTAAGTTTTTTACTGGGTTTTTCGTTTTAAAAATGTTAAAATTAAAATAAAACGAAATGTTTCTTAAAACCTTTTTAAATTTATTAACAGTTATTTCTAAATATTTTCTGGGATTGTGTTTAAAAAATGAAAAATTTGGGAGTGAGAATTTATAATATTTTGCTGTAATTGTTTGAATATAAAATTTTGTTTTTTTCCTTATCCATTGAAGACTTTTTCAATATTTTTTTTGCATCTCAATATTTTCAATGTGTTATCTATTAATCGGGTTTCTTACAGTTTTATGGAAAACTTTTTAAGTTATATTCAACATAACTCATATAATTGGACCCCCTTGCTTCAAAAGGGCTGTTGCTATAAAAAATATAAATAAATATTGGCATTGTTATACATATAAACGTTTTTTAATCCTCTATCTATAAAAACCCTTCGAAATTCGTTGCAGTTTGAAAATTAAAATCATCATCATCATCATCCCTTCGATATCCCACTGTTTGGACGGCCTCCCTTACACCCCTATCCATTGGGGGTTTTTGGACCGTATCCCCCACGCTGGTAATCGGGTTGGTGGTTGGAGCGACTTTTTACATCCCATCCACGCTGGACATCTTACTTTAACAAAGGGTTCGCCCTTGCCTAACCAACAGGAAAAACAATGAAAATTTGTTGGGAGTCCGGTTCACGACCTCGGTTCTTTCCCACCCCATACCACTGGCTGGAGGCGGTTTAACAGTAGTTTTTAAAGAAAAGTATAACATCCCAACATATATAGGGGATTTGTAATATAGGTCGTTATCAATTTCACTCTATTAAAACAAAAATAGGACATAAAATATTTCCCAGACCGTCTATTTAATTAATTGTCTAATATTTAGTGCAAATTTGAAAGCTAAGATTTTTCTAGTTCCTGCCTTGCCTTGAAATTTAGGGTGTATTATTTCCCAAACCTATTAATTAAACTATGCTTTCTTTGATAACCCACAACATCCAGATAAATTTTTTACAGTTATAAATTTTTTGTTAATTTCATTAGTTTAAAAATTTATAAACACCATACCAAACGCTATCTAAGCATCAAGGCTTGGGTCTATACAATCGCTTTAAAAACGTTTTGTTTATTCTTTAAAGATTTTTTCTTTAAATTAGTTCAGTTTAAATTTCCCTTTTATTATTCATTGTAAAATTTCTAAAACGGATGTTTTATAAATCACGGTCCTTCCGGTCTGCTTTCAAGGTTTCTCTACTAATATCGATTTCCAGGGTCCCGTTGTCGAGGATCCATGGGAGACACAATACCTAACCATCTCCTGTAAGTGGCTTCACTAGCATAAAATTCAGCATCGGTTTGGGGACATTCGAGCCTATTTTTACCAAATACTTACAAGTAGTGAAAGGATATTTAATTCAGTAGTTTTGGAGATAATTAAAACCAAATTTCTTTCTTATGATGCAAGTGTGATTAGCTATATAATGAAGTTCCAGATCTTATTTATCATATCCTGATGCTCACAAATAATAAAAACAACTAAATATCCATTATTATTTGTTTCCGTTAAATGAATGTGTTTGTCCACATTATTCTTTTATCTCAGTAACTTTTTATTAAAAGGCATAAAATTTTTTTGTAATGTTTAAATTCCAAAAAAAATAATAAAATGACCAGCAATTGTAAAGTTTGTTTTATCAATTTTTCCTTTTTATATGTAAAAATAATGAATTCTTTGAATACGGTAGGATGGTATTCGATGCTTTTACATGGGTAACTATGTTGACTCTTTATTTAATGTTTGCGAGTCAAAATTGCAGGTTCCAAATTTCAGAGATGTTAAATCTACGCTTCGTTTCCACTGGGCCGGCGGATGAATTATTTTCACACCCCGTTGGTTTGGATTTGGAAGATGCGTCGAAAGTTGGCGATTGATTAGTCGTATAAATACCTTTAATAAATTTTTGTTTGGGACCTTTTACCAAAATTCTTTGATGATAATTGAAAAACAACAAACCTTTCTCCTAACGTCCTGAATATGACAACATCCTACTTGGTGAATATTAGTATTTACTATTAATTATTCACATCACATTCTAATTTCTTGAATAGCGTTATTTTTTTTTTCTTCGTGTTGCAACTCTAAGACATTCACGTCAATGTAAATTCTCCCAATAATTATTGTGAATTAATTATATTTTATTAAGTTATTAACAATTATTCTAACGTTCTTAGCCTCCTTTGTGTATATTTAAGTCTGTCAAATCTTGAATTCAGATTGTGAACGCGATTATTGTGTTGTGTAAAATTGTGTTTGGACGTCTAGCTGTCATTGCGCAGGTAACGTCTTTCTATTTAAATTTACGTATTGTTCCTTTATCCTCTTCAAGTGCTCATTTCATATTCATTCTTACTAAATTCAAATTTTAATGACCTAAAAATGATGACCCGCAACACCAGGCCGTCAGGCTGAGGAACAGCTCCATTTGGCGCTTAAAGAGTTAAAGAGAGCCAAATGCAATGTGAGCAATTGCTGAAAGGATGATAACGAACAGAAACTTTGCAAATTATTGATAGAAATCTTAAATTAAAACAAGAGCTAGCTCAAATACACTCAAATTATTTAACTTTACAAGAGCAAAATGATAATTTGCAAAGTGTAGTCGATGGGTTTGACCAGTGTAAGGGTGGTAGAGGCAGCTCTTGACCTCACCTCTAAACTGAAGTCAGAATTGAACGAGGCTCATAAAACAATTGTATTTAGAAACTAAAACCAGAATTTAAAGACAAATCAAACCCAAAGCCTATATTGTGAATTAGTAGAGAATGTACCGAAAATGATATCTTCAGTCTCAAATGTTACAAACAATGTTAGCACTGTAGATCTGACTGGTGATGACTCTGGAGCCTACCACCCAGGTATCAAGCAGGAAAAGGCAGAAGAAATTCAAGAAAATAAACAAATGTATTAGAAAGACTGAAAAATTGTTAAAATATAGGCGTAGTATTTACAAAATTATGGCAAAATATGTAAAGACAGGAATTTACTTAATGATATAATAAACCTGTGTTATTAGAGGCTAAGACAGCTTAGCTGTCTCATGAGGCTCTGTCAATCGCTGCAGGCTGAGATTGCATCTTTAATGCAATCTTTAAATTTCTTTCTAAAAAATATGAGGCATCCCAGAGGAAATTTCAGAACACTTCTGGCTATGAATGATCTGTGGATTGTGTAAACATAATTCTGACAGATTTGATTCCTGACAGAAATTGTATGTGACTGTCAAAGCATACAAGGTCGTTCAGAGCTGAAGTGTCTAAGCCTTTGCCTAAGACTGTAGCGTCTCACAGTGGCCTTAAGACATATCAGAACATATTCTTCTAACAATTATATTAAAGTATACAGTGATGAACTGGGAAGAAATATGGGCTCATTCCTACTAGACAAGTTGCAGGGGAATCAGTATCTAACATCTGTATGCCCGGAGCTACTTACTCGCATATAATGAGAAAAATTTTGACCATACACTTGCCCCAACACTATTTTAATCATTTGATTGGGAGAAGGAATATTAATAGACAAAACCTACTGTACTATCAAGAGAAACTAAATAAACTTAATGTAAAAGGTAGTACTGTTCATTTCCTACCTTAAAAAAGTTGCCACAGGAAAACAATAATAGATTAAACAACAATTATTTAGACATATTATATAAAATAATTGTAAATATTTTAACGCAGACCAATTTAAATAAAATTAATTTAATTGACATTAATAATATATTAAATTATAATAATTGTTATTTGACATTTGATAGGGTGTACTATCTAATTTTATAAAAAACAATTAGCTAGTTTGCATGGCTATTGTATTTTTAAAACACAGCCAATGGCTTACTAACTGGACCCTGCTTTTATTGAGCAGGATCAAACATTGACTCTCAATTTGGAATCGTTCTAAATAATTTAAATTAAATATTAAGACAACGAGGAAACCTCTTGCACAATAAATAAAATTTTTTACAATTAAGAAATGTATTTTAAACAATAACTTTTAATAATAACAACCATTTATAAACCTGGTACATGAAGTTGAGCTATTCTTAAATAGTTGTAAAATAGATATTTATGTTTAACTGTCCTGCTTCAAGAACATCAATTTATGCCTGATTTTGGATGTCACTAGGTTGCTAGCCTGTTCAGTAGAGATAAAGCTATACGCGGTGGCTCTTTAATATTTATTAATAATGCTTAAAATATAAAAATCGTAAAGATGTTGTGAGCCTCTCTATTGAACGGACTATTGAAATAGCCTGTGCAGAGCTGGAGCATTTCATTGTTGTATGCGTATACAGACCTCCCACTTCGTTATATGAACCTTTTGAAGTTGTGTTAGAAGAAATATTATTAAAGCTATCTGAATCTAATAAGTATATTATAATTTGTGGTGACTTTAATATTAATTTATTAGATAATTCTACAACCACAATTAGATTCAGATCATTGTTAAGTTCATATAACCTTATCAATTTATTTCTTGAACCTACTAGAATAACTGGAACTTCTACTATGTATAGATAATATATTTACAAACTGTAAACCTTTAAACAAGTCAATAATTAAAAATTAAGTTCTGACCACTGTAGCCACTTGCTTCTTTTAGATTAAATAAAATATCGGACAAAAATACAAATAAAAATTATGTTTGTTCCCATGTATAAAAACGTATTGAGAAGTTTAAGTAAAATATTACAAAAATTGATTATTTACAGTATGATGATAACCCACATGTGCTGTATAATACATTATTCTCTTTAATAAGGAAAGAATTTAAATCCATATTTACTTCTAAAACGGTTAAATCAAAGGGTTTCTGTAGCTTTTAGTGAATGGGCACAGTTGGAATTCACAAAAGCAGGCAAAGATTATATGGGCTTTACAGTCAAAACATGTAATCATAATAAGACCTTTGTTGCACATGTCAGTGCTTATTCAAAATATTTAAAAAGTTTGTACTGTCGCGAAATCATTATATATAAAAAATTAAAATTCATCAGACAAAATAAAAATGACTTGAGTATTATCAACAGTGAAACTGGAAGGGTAAACAACTCTAATATAACTCTAAATATTGATGACTGTTCCATAGAAGCTGACGAAGATGTTGCTATCTTATTTCGAAAAATTCTTCTCGGACATTCCGGTTTCTACTACCAAGTCACTTTTATCTTCTCAACAGTTGCTGAGTCACTATTAAAAGATAATACCATTGAATGTACAGAGAATTTTAATTTTATGGACGTAAGTACCGGAGATGTTGTAAGTACATTTAAAATTTTAGATATTAAAAAAACTACAGACGTATGGGGGATCTCTGTTAAGGTGATAAGTTCTATTATCGATGTAATATCACCTCACCTAGCAACAATATTCAATGTAAGTATCAGAAAGGGCGAATTTCCTGAAATAATGAAGCATAGCAAAATTATTCCGATATTTAAATCAGGACGTAATACGGACCCTAATAACTTCACCGTAACGACCAATATCTATAGTGCCTACTCTTAGTAAATTATTTGAAAACTCTTACTAAATCAATTAGTTAAACATTTCAATCGTAATGCTTTTTAAATAACAAGGTATGGGATTTACTAGGGGTCGCTCAACAACCGACGCAGGCATCAGGCTAGTCAAAAGCATTTTTGAGGCTTGGAAGCATCAGGATGCTTTAGGCATTTTCTGTGATCTCAAAAGGCTTTTGATTATGTACACCTTGAGACCCTGGTCAGGAAATTACGTCACTATGGTATAAGAAATACCGCACTCAACCTTCTGTCTTCATACTTGACCATCGAATTCAGAGGGTTGACGTGAATGGTAAAGATCTCCTGGGGCCCGGTAAATAGGGTTCCACAAGGATCCATTCTTGGGCCTTTTCTTTTCCTCATTTATATAAACGACTTACCATGTGTGATAAATAATAGTGAAGAGATAGTATTATTTGCAGATAATACCTCCTTGATTTTAAAAAATTAAACGAGTTACATCAATAAATAACGATGTAAATAATACTCTCTCTAGAGTAGAGAATTGGTTTAAGTAGAATTGGTTGTGATAATAACTTACTATTAAACCAAAGGAAAACAAAATGTATTAGATTCATGACTCCTAATGTGAAGCATGGTAAATTTGAAGTGGTTATGAATGGGGAGACGTTAGACGTAGTTGAATCAACTGTATTTCTAGGAATAACTGTAGATGCAAAACTACAATGGGGCCGCCATATTAATAGGCTAGCAAGTAAACTAAGCTCTGCAGCTTACGCAGTGAAAATAATTAGATTATTAACCGATGTGAGAACACTCGTTTAGTATATTTTAGCTATTTTCATAGTATTATGTCTTATAGGCATTCTACGTGGGGAAATGCAGCAGATACTAATACGATCTTTGTCCTCCAAAAGCAGCACCATTCGTGCAGTCTATAACCTGGCCTCCAAAGAATCATTAAGAAAGCTGTTCACTGAAATAAAAATAATGACCGTTAGTTCTCAATACATATTTGAAAATTTAATGTATGTGCAAAAAAATAGAGATGATTTCCTAAGACATTGTGATGCACATAACATAGATACAAAAGGAATCAAACATAATTTAATTCTTCCGGCAACTAGACTGCGAAGAATAAGTAAGTCTTTTATGGGACAATGTATACATTTTACAACAAAATCTGTAAACGTTCAGAATTTAACTATTAATAAATTTAAAAGGTAGTCAAAGGAACGTTTATGTGTTAAAGGTTATTACGATATTAATGAATTTTTAAATGATAACACAGCCTGTAATGGAATGCTCGCTCCAGGTCCTGTTTCAAAATTGCATACTATGTAATGTCGAATTATCAAATTGTTTATTATTTTAAAAGATGACATAAAAATAGCCCGCTGAGTTTCTTTCCGCCGGTTCTTCTCAGGTCTGTGGCATCCTTTTCCGAACCGGTGGTAGTGTGTTTGACAATCAATAAGTAAGGATGAACTTCTATGTTGAATAAAGATATTTGAATTTGAATTTGAATTTGAAGTTCATTATGCGTCGTTTAATATTTTTTGATAGATGGTAATTTTTCGGATAACGCATATTTTGTTAGCTTTTATGTTAAGTCATTTCAAGTTAAGGTTTTCCTAAATTTTATGCTACGTCAATAACTAAACATATTTATTTCAGTAATTGCGAGTAACTTAGTGAGAAAACAGTTTTCGAAAGACGTATACTCAGTATTCGCCCAAGACCAAAATAAAAATGTAAAAAAATGCGTTTTTAAGATGTAATATTGACAAAAAGCAAAAAATTACCAATATTTTGGGGTTTTGGTAATTCCCCCAAGTGGTAGTCTAGATAATTAACTGTTTTAAAAATCAGATTTGAATTAAAACATTACAAACCATGTCTTTATAATGAAGCGAATTATATTTTAAAATATCCACAGTTGTTGTTGATCAGAACGTTGTCAAGGCTGTCACAAAAGTTGTACGTGACTTCTTTTATAAAAAGTTAATTTATTTTTCGCTCCATGCAATTTTACTCTTATATTTTCCCTGCCATATTTTATTTTTATCGTGGCTTTTTGTACTAACATAATGAAACTGGCAAAATATTTTTATTATTCATAATTTGTAATACTTACGTACCAATTATATTTTTGGATCGCTTGGATCTTGATTGGAGGTATCCTATACTCTATTTTATACAGGTAAAATTTTTCGTTTTACGATTTTACTTCAATCTACATGTGATATAAACTTTTTATGCTTATATGTATTGGTTATAAAGTCTTAACATTATTGATTGTAATAAAAATTGCCTCCGTAGCCTAGTGGTATGGGCGTGTGGTCTTGAAACCGAAGGTCGTGGGTTCGAATCCTGCGGGAAAACTACGTCGTGTTATCGTTGTTTTTGGTTGGTTAGGACAATTGGGTCGATAACCTAATTGTCTGAAAAGTGAGATGATCCCTGCGTCGCATGGGCGTAAAAAGTAGTTTCACCCGCATTGGACCAGCGTGGTGGGATACGGTCCAAAAAATCCCTTATGAAGTAGGCAAACATTACGGGAGGACTATGAATAAAAATTATCCTCAATCGTCTTTTGCAGATCAAGTAAATCTCATATCTTAACTTTTGATACATAAAACCATAATATATAAAAAGAATTTTACGATCTCAAAAAATTCATTACTTTTTCACATTTCCTGTGCCAAAACAATAACGACATCGTCGTATATTATTTTTTATTACCACTTTTTGTAATCTTTCTTTTCATCTCTTTTAACGATTCATAGAAATATACGTAGATGGGAGAATGTCATAAGTTACTTTTTAGTGGTTCTTATTACGGTAAGGTACTTTGTTAAGGTGTAATTTTTTCATCGTTTTTTCATTTATTTTCCTTGCCGTTTGTAGCTTTTATTAATCCACATATTTATTTTACCTTAGAAAAACTTACTTATATGTATGTAACCATATTAATATAATAAATTGAACATTTCTCCATATTCGACTTGCGGGATTTAAAGTCATCACAAAATCCTTGAGCTTTTTAACTTTTTATTATTCTTTTACTTATTTCGAGCGCTAGTGTTATAATGTCCTTACCGATCAGAAAACAATGATATTGATAACAAAGCTGTTTTCCAATAGTATTGGAACTAATGATCACCGGTTTGTAATTCGAGTACAAGCACCACTAGGCCACGATAGTGAATCAAGTTATAATTAATTGAATCTTACACTATACTAGCTGTTGCCGCGACTTCTTATAAAAGACGTAGCCTAAATTATTCCAATATCATTGGTTATCTTCTGGTAAAAGTCTCTTCACCATTTAAGATATTACCTGGAACAACAGACACACAACAATTTAAAAAAAACGTTGTTGTGTTGTAAGTACTGAGTTATGTATCAACTATACTCAATTAAAAACTGCTATTTTAATATTAGGGACACTCCGTTTTTTCAGTTATAATATAGATCATAATTTATTAAATTAAACAATTCTTACAGATAATAGCACTTCTTATTAAATATGTCAAATTATATAAATCAAATACTTAATTTATTAGCTGATGCTTTAGTTTTCGATGTTATAATTACTGTTCGATAATTACGTGTTACATTATTGTTCGATAATTATGAGACCTAAGTTTATTTATAATTCATAACAAACGAAGGTCAAGTAGTGATACAATTAATTATTATTTCAATTTAAATATACGTTTCATAAATAATTTTTGAAATTGCTAAGATGTGAAAATAAAGTATATATTGATAAAACTTATAGTAGTTACAGAAGAAGTCGCACATTAATTTGAATTATTGGCTTGTAGCATGAATATTGGGCCGTGACGCTGCGGCATAGAATCAGCCTCCCCATTCCTTCAGCGGGTGTCGTAAAGGTGACTAAGGAAAAATCACAATACAATACTATCCTGTGGCTACCCTACTGAACCTCCAGAGCCGAAAACCTCAACGAGGTCAGCGTTCGAGATATAAGGTACTGCGATTACCAATCCGCTCACCAAGCGTGGCAACTAAGGCAAAACCCCTCATAAAGAGTGACAATAATGCTGCCCCCTGTCCCTGGTAGTCGGAGGCGGCAGGAGCTGCTGGGTCGTCAATATTGGAAGCAGTCTACCGAGAGCTGCCGCTGCTCCTGTAATGATCGCTACAGTGAGTTATTATTAAAATATAGGCATTTATTTTTATAATACAACTCTGTTATATTTTTATATCATATGTAGTCTCTTCAAGAAGTTCTATACGTCATATTTTTGATTATATTGGCGAGACAGAAAGCGACCAGGAATTAATTTCACTCGTCCAAACTAAAACATTCCATTGGTTCGAGACTAGCCGGATTTGACGTTATTAAAATATATTTTAAGTATATAGCTCAATGTCGTACGATACATTTAGGTCCGCATTATCCAACCGCGTTAAATTCACGGCCAATGATTCCGCCAGTGGGATCAAAATCCAATTAGAGACGGTGCAAGCGCACCGTGACGTCACCAAGTATCTGCTCGAAAAGCAGTACTATTATCACACTTTCGCGCTCCCGGAAGAGCGCGTCCTTCGGACAGTGGTCAAAGGGCTGCCGAAGGAACTACCAACTCAAGAAATCTTCGAATTTATTAAGTCGGAGAATATACCGATTTATTCCGCTCAGAGGCTGTTCCATCCGCGGACAAAAAAGCCATACAACGTCGTCCTTCTGACGCTCGAACGCTCTCCGGAGGGCAAGAAAGTATATGATTTAAAGCACATATGCGACATCGGTCGCATTTCATTTAACGCGCCGCATTCGAACGGCCTCCCAGGGCAGTGCCACAACTGCCAATTATTCGGAACACGGCCGACGTTGCCGCCGACCCCGTTGCGTGAAGTGCCTGGGGACCGTGGCACTTTCAGACTGCCCACGACCTCGGGACCGAAGCCCTTGCTTGCAAGCGCTCCGCGAAGCGCTCCCCAGCAAGCTAGCCATAGCAATGGCAGCTCTGGGACTAACACTGATGTGTTAGTTAATACGGTAGACTTCGCAGAAGTCGATAGGCTCACCGCCGAGTTAGATGCCACCGTTGGCAACTTCACCGCCCGCTTAGCTGTACTCCGCAAGTACAGAAACTTGATCGAACTTATTCGTGGGAACTAAATGGATAATACACCCACAACATTTGTAAACAACGGCCCGGGCCGCGTAAAGCCACGCGCATTCAACTTAGTCTTTTTTAACGCAAACGGTCTCGCGAAACAAACGACCGAAGTCAAAGAATTCCTTCGCGAAAACGACGTAGACATTCTACTGGTGCAGGAGACATTCCTAAAGCCCGGAAGAGGAGATCCGAAGATTGCTAATTTTAATATCATAAGAAATGACAGGACCGGCGCTTCACGGCGGCACTCTCATTTATTATAAAAGTCACTACACTGCGTAGCAATCGACACGCCGTCAGAATCTAAAGCATTTAGAAGCCTGGATCTGTAGGTTAGCCATGTCAGGTCACGCGCCGATTACAATAGCTTCGGTATATTTACCATGCAGAGACACCACATGCATCCTCAATCCGATTTCGAGACGCTATTATCCTAGGAGACGCCGTCATCCTCGCCGGCGATTTCAATATGCACATCCGATGGAACTCATACACTACAAATCCGCGGGGTCTAGCATTAGACGGATTGTCAGATAAACTCAACTTTAGTGTGGTTGCGCCGTTGATGCAAACACACTTCCCACACGTAGTGGGTCAACGACCGGATGTGCTTGATATTGCTATCGTAAAAAACGTAAATCTCGCTCTTAGAAGCATAGAGGTCATCGATGACCTAACCTCAGACCACCGTCCCGTGCTCTTAAAACTAGGACCCGCAAATCACCAAAACACAGTTCTTAGAACTAAAGTCGACTGGCATAAGCTTAAGTCACAGCTAGACTCTACTAGCTCACCTCATTTAGACACCATACCCAATACCCTAAGCACCGCTCACGACGTGAATCTCGCCGCTCATGCGTTCACAAGTCATGTCCAAAGTGTCGTCGAGGTCTCCTCGAGGCAAATCCCGGTGGAGGAAAACCCCGCTGGGCCTTGCCAAACGACATCAGGACCTCTTCGACGCAAGAGAGCCGCGATTCGCGCCCACGATTGGTATCCAACCGAGCGAACCGAAGGCAGCTGGGCCCTGAACATCAGTCCAAGATGCGCATAGCTGAATTCAGGAACGATCGGTGGGATAGCGATCTGAGCAACTCATCCTCTACATGGGCCTTCTGGCGCATTCCCAAAAGCCTCAAAGGCGGCGGCAGCCATCC
Organism: Lamproptera curius; assembly: GCA_029286875.1. Classification (NCBI taxonomy): domain Eukaryota; kingdom Metazoa; phylum Arthropoda; class Insecta; order Lepidoptera; family Papilionidae; genus Lamproptera; species Lamproptera curius. The sequence continues at coordinate 40,826 of JAGSMT010000387.1, forward strand.
AACTATGCCGCCACTCATCCAACCCGACAAGCCCACAGCGTTTCTCGATGAGGAAAAAGCCGAATGTCTGGCCGACAGTCTCGAGGCTCAATGCTCGCCCAGCTCACAACCGGTGAGCGCCGCTCAACTCCGCAAGGTAGAGCGAGGTTGACCGGTTGACGCATCTACCCACGCGACGTACTCACACCCGTAACGGAAAGCGAAGTCGAATCGTTAATCAAAAAGCTTAAACCACGGAAAGCCCCGGGCACCGATGGCATATCAAACCGCGTCATAAAGATTCTTCCGACTCATCTCATCAACCTCCTAGTCCTAATCTATAACGCAGCTCTTTCCAAGGGTATTTTTCCAAACACTTGGAAGGATGCTGAAGTTATAGGCTTCCTCAAACCGGGAAAACCTCCCAACCAACCAACCTCCTATCGCCCCATTAGCCTGCTTAAGGGCTTCGGGAAAATCTATGAAAGACTAGTTTTGACCCGCCTACAGGACTTTATGCAGGCTAATGGGCTTCCCAATCCAGTCAGTCCGGCTTTCGGCCAAACATTCCTGTACACATCAGGTGCACCGCATCACGGAGCATCAAATCCCGCATGACACGGGGCCAACACACGGAGCGCTTTTCCTCGACGTGGCGAAGGCGTTCGACAAAGTATGGCAGACGGGCTTATATACGTTATATAAGCTCGGCGTGCCTGACCTCGTACTCATCATACGAGACTTTCTCTGAAAGCGAACGTTCAGATACCGCGTCGAGGGAACAAAATCCAACCTCACCCGCTACTAGCCGGAGTACCACAAGGCTCAGTGTTGAGGCCCGTCCTATTCACCCTCTACACCAACGACATCCCTCGCAACTATAAAGTTAGCACCGCCTGTTCGCAGACGACATGCATTTTTACATCCGGCATATGTCCTATCTCCATCCAACGACGTCTCCAAGTCGCAGCCAGGCGCTTCAGCGACTGGTTTCGACGTTGAGAATCGAAATAAACCCATCCAAAAGCGCAGCAGTCTTGTTTACACAGAATGCCGACGATCCCATCCATGATCCGACTCCTAGACCACCCAATTCCATGGGTAAACAAAGTCAAATACCTCGGGTAACCCTCGATAAATCCCTCAGCTCGGCCCGCACATCAAGCAGGTCAAAACAGAGCGGCCTACGTCCTAGGTCGCCTATTCCTTTAATTAATCCCAAAAGCAAGCTGTCTTTGCGCAACAAGGTGTTGCTATACAAAACAGTTATCCGTCCAATCATGACTTACGCCAGTCCGGTGTTCGCTCATGCATCCCTTCAATATCCACAAACTCCAAGCCCTGCAAAACAGGTTCATACGCAGGGCCACGGGTGTGCACTGGTGCGTGCGCAACCTTGACCTGCATGTGGACCTGGAATTGCCCTCCATTCATCATTTTTTGAAACAAGCATCAATCAAATTTTTCGACTCGGCTTCGCAACATCCGAATGAGCTGGTACGCTAACGCCGCTGATTACGTACCACGCAAATTAGTTCATCCTAAACAAGGAAACACGTTAGATATAGGCGACCGCGCCATATGCTTACAGATCCGGACGACGATATAACGATCGTGCAAAGCACGTGTTAAATCGTACTATCAAAACACCCTATTGCCCTCGCCGCCGAGGGCAAACGCATACCCGTACAACAGATTTCGGCACGTACCAGGCCGATTCTCACCAATTAGATAGAGCGGTTTTGGCTTAAAATTAACATATCCTAAAGCAACTGATCGAGCCGGTTCGGCCCACCGGGCGCCCTCGATACATGTTGCTAACGGGTTAGAAAGGATCAAAAGCGACTAACCGAGCCGAGGTTCGCCCTCCTGAGGCACCCTCGATTAGATCGCTGACGGTTTAAAAATTGTGCAGCCGAGCCGAGGTCTCCCCTCTGGGGACCCTCGGAGCTAACCAACAAATTAAGAGGTGAAGCCTGTGCACGCTTAAGTTGCACAGCCCCTCGACTCCGCCGGGTTGTAATGGTTGACTCCACCAACGAAAGTCATCAGATAAACGATAAACGATAAACGATACATTTAATCGTTTAACATGCTGAGTCGATTTGAATTATAGAAGAAATTTTCGAAATAGTTGTTTTATTGCTATTTGAAAATTTCTTTAAGGAATTGGTTAAAAGGCAAAATTTCTTTACCCTTTAATTATGAAGTTTTATGGAAATAACTACATATCATACTTAGGGTACTATACATTTTCTTAATGAAAATCAACATCTTGGCGCCGGAGGATAAAGAGGAGAGGATTTAAAAAGACTTTCTTTGTATTTCTAGTGACTTTATTAAACTTAGACTAATTTTATGTTGGAATTGTATAATAAGACGCAATGTACACAACAACAAAACAAATTTATTATAAACAACAAAGTTTCTACTTTTGTTTCGACCTGAATTGCAAAGTAAAAATGCACTAAGCACTGCACGATGAAATCTGAATGTAAATTCTTTTTTCGATTAGCGCTTTCTTTGGTTTAATACGTAGCTTTCAATAGTTAAATCTTATTTGGAACAGATTTCATTCTGTTCACTATTTTAAAAGAATCAAAATTTGTACGTTTCTAAAAATACGTCTTATTTAATATATGAATAAATACCAAATATACTATAGATATTTTGAGTTTAAGAAATAAAATTCTATAAATGAATCGCATTGATTATGCATGAAGTTATTATAATTTTCAATGACAAAATACTGCTGTCTTATCCATCTCTAACTTATATAAAGTCATCTTCTGCTTTTACTTTATTACCTAATGAAAAACCTTTACACCTAAATTTAAATGAACCAATTACATAATAAAAAACAGCGCAAAAATACAACAACTCACGTTTAAACCAACAAAAATAGCTTCTGCTTCATACACTCCGTAAGGTATTTCCGTAGGGCATTTGTTATGGAAAGAGAACCTAAAAGCAAGAGAAATTTGCCTTAACTGGAACTTCTCTCGCAACTCCATGTATGACATTTATTGAGAAAATGGTTTGACCTTATTCGTTTAATCTCATAAAATTGTTGCCAATGCAATAACTACTATAGCGAGTTAAATTTTTTGTAGTTTACCATTTTAATATTCGAATCGATTTGACTGGAAAAAATAACATTTCGTTATTATTCCGAAGAATGTGCATTAACATTTGTTTATTCACAACTTTTCGTTTATCAATATCTGATTTATGTGTATCGCTTGAATCAGAAAAGATAAACCAGTATATTTATAAAAGGTTTGGCCTTTTTTACATTGTTTTAAAAATTTGATAAATATGCATTTTTATTTTTCCTTTATAATACGTTAAACACGTTACGTAATAATCAGTTTCTATTTTTAGAGTTACATTTGATTTTTAATAAGTACTCACAGCGGTGAAAAAATATACTATAAAACGGTTGAACTCACGTGAAATCAGTATTGATGCCAACTAGTTTTGTACGGTATATTTTCAGTACAATGTCTTACAAAAGTTTAAGTTGTCATTAAACTCGTAGCACAATTTAAGTATTTTTTGTATTATATTTTTTGATATCCTTATGATCATGTTTAAAAGTTTTTGTATGAAGAAAATTTTCATTTAAAAAATTAGCCAGACTAGGGTTTATTCTCGACATGTTTTTTTTAATTCTTTTAATGTCTTAGACAAAGTTTGTCGATTAAGACGCTTTCTTGAGCAAATATTTCATAGCTTTTTTTTATGAGCTCTAGCTTACATTACATTTAAACTTCGCAATAATAACATAACAAACGGGCAAATTATTAACTCTAATTAAGAAAATATCCTGATATCTGAGATCTGATATCTGATATTTATTATGATTATATTTCTAAAATAATAGCGTCAAGAAGAAAAATTCAGGGGCCATACGGCAAGACATATCGTGTCTAAATCGAATCTTTCTCGATATGCAAGTAAAGCGTATACTGACTTACGCAACGAAATGGAAATACTCCGCCAAGATAAAGAAAATGTAATAATATAAGTTCTTGTATATACATTTTTGTACGATAACATAAGTACTTATAGGTACACCTGAACACGACTACTAGTAATAAACACATAAAAACTGATCCAATGAATAAAACTTCTAAAACAACTAAAACAATACTCCAATGATTTAAACTTTGACATGAACTCCATAATATTATCGTGTAAATAAGCATCGAAATAATGGGTTGCCTTAAAACTTAATGTTAGTTTTTATGGTCCTATCATAGGAGGATGGATTCTAGAGAGAATAATTTGTCCAACTTTACAAGTTAGCCCTAAGCTGACCTAGACTACCTACAAATGGATGAAAAAAAATCGTATATAAAATAACCTAAATAATTAAGTCCAAATATACATTGCTATTTACTAAAAACCTTATTTTTTATATAAATGATCACAATTTTTTCAGTAAGAGTTATAAATTTTCTGCAATATTTCTAATAGTAAAGTTTATCACCTAGCTTTTATGAAATATGCACCTATGAAACTGGAACATAGTTTAGATAAAGTTCAAAAGCTGCATCGACATGTAGAATATTAAATAGAGTTAATAGCAAAATAGCAAGCTAAGTTTTTTTGACGTATATATATATATATATATATCTTAAGTTACATTAATTTAACTCAAGTTAAAAATTTACTTGAGTTAATTTAATTATATAACTATATAATTATATATAGTTAAAGTTTATAACAACCACTGGATGTTACGCTATAAGCACTATAAATAAGAAATTATTAACTGCCTCCGTAGCCTAAGGAAGTGGGACTCAACAAATTTTCACTGTTGTTTTCTAGTTGGTTAGGGCAATGCGCGCTGATCACCCGATGGACTGAAAAGTAGGATGATCCACATCGGATGAGCATGTAAAAAGTCGGCCCTTCGCCTGACTCTCTCCGGTCGTGTTGGTTATCCGTCCCATCGGAGCTTTGTACTCTAAAGGAACCCTGTTCCTTTGTACTCTACAAAGGAACAGGGTGTGCGCTTGTGTTCGCTGCATACACTTGTGCACCACAATATCTCTTGCGTAGTGGGCTGATCTGTTATACAAATCGAGCGCCGTAGTCTAATCGACTTGAAAACATTATTATAAAACTAGCTGTACTCGCGACTTCGTACGCGTGGAATGAGAGAAATGTCCGTGAGAGCGTATGAATATAGCACCATATAAATAAAGGTGTTTTTATTGTATGTGCCTATTTTAGCATTTGTCACTCTATTTTTAGCCATTTTATTCATACATTAAAATGTTTGTGATCATGTAGAACTTATACGTATCTATAGCGTATTATCAGTAGGAAGCAAGGAGCCAATTCTGTGATATATTTGCCCTTGAATTGTAAAAGTCGAGCAAAATCCCTGCATCAACACAATGTTATCAGCTCCAAAAGATGTCATATGGAACCATGTATTGTATATTCCTTTTTTTTAGAAAACCAAAGCACCGTAGAATCAACGCGCACCAAGCACCGCACCAGAGCACTGCAAAATCTATATTCTTTACCATCGCTTCTATTTTATAAAACTATGGCTTTCGTAATCAAAAGCCTCGGCGTACTCAAAAACAACTTTATCGAATATGGGTTTGTTAGTTGGGCCCTTTCAGCAACAGCGCGTCTGCGAGGTTCAGCAGCTTCAAAGTTTAATGTAGAAATTTGAAACGCTATGTATGTCGCCTGCTGAAGACGTCAAGCTTGAGACTGTTTGGGTGTCTCCGCAGCCCGTTCAGATGCCAAATATTCAGCATACTGTCGACGCCTATCTTGAGACTGTTCTGGTGCCTCATCAGCTTGATGAGATGCCAAATATTCACCATGCTTTTGACGTCGAGCTTGGGACTATTCGGGGGTCTCATCAGGCTGTTGGGATACATAAAATTCAGAATGCTGTCGACGTCGAGCTTGGGACTGCTCTGGTGTCTCGGCAGCTCTGTTAGCTGCCTGATGCTCACCCTTTTAAGCCTTCCAGTTGGGCTTGTTTAAATGTCTTGTTAAGCCTAGCTAATTTCGTAGTTCGAGCGCCATTAGAGCTTTGGGTGAGATTAAAATTATTCTTTTCTACACGAAACTATACATTACATAAGTTATTATTATGTTCACATACCTAAAAGGTGCAATACATGCCTATTTCATTAAAATTATAGTTAAATAATTATTAACAGGCAAAAACAATTCTAATTTGCTAATTAGAAAACATATTGGGATTGGGATACGGTCCAAAAACCCCCTAATGGATAGAGGTGTATTAAGGGAGGCATATGTCAGCAGTGGACTGTCAACAAAATTCGCTTCCGTGAGTCTATGACTAAATATTACATTATTATGCTGATTATGTTATTTACATTATTATAAAGGAACCAAAAACAACCACAAAAGGACAAATCACTGATCTACCTATAACCTATGTAATTGAAATAGAAGTCATTCGTGATAATAAAGGACAGTATGGTAATAAAAATGAAAATCATTTTGTACCTGTAACTTTAACAAAAATCACTGCCAATACATAATCTTGGGCTTACGTTACTTTAAATACGCATTCTTGACAAATCGTTACTGTCTTGGAAATTCACAAACGGACACAATATTATGATATCGCGCGACGCACCTCAGTTTGTCATCGTAGTAACTATTCAAATATTTATACAAATGATGAGTGTGAAAGACGTTTAAATATTTTACATACCAAACACGATAATAGCATTAATTTTTAGAGAGTAAGATTTATTGTAATAATCAAATGTGGTGCATTTGAATTAAATTATAATTTTTATTGTAGTTTTAGTTCACTATTTTGGTTGTAATAGTTTATAAGTAAGATATAGATATATACTGTAGCCTTTTGTAGGACTATTTAAGATATCATTTCCATCATACTTTACATCGTGTAACTTCCACGGTTTTGGCGCACGCCCTAGATAGCTCGAGGCCATAGATTTTTCTACTTACTTAACACTTACCGTCATATTTTGAAACATCCAAACGATATTTTTTTATAAATTGTAGCTTATATAATTCTGATGTATAATCTATATTATTGTAACGTTTAATTAAAATCTATTTGGTAGTTTTTGCGTGAAAGAAGAGCAAACATCCATCTATCTAAACATACAAACTTTCACGTTTAAAAATATTATTATAAATTATAAAATAAATATAGCATTACACAAAAAAACTACTAGATGCTTTTGTCGTGTCTTGTCAAGTCATATTTTATTAACATGAACTCAGTACGCTAAACCACTGATCTGTAATATAGATGGGCCTCTAGTCGTAATCGACTGGAGAATAATATTATTAAATAGGAAATAGAGCATAAGACAACAAAAACCTACTACATGCTTTGTTGTTGCTTGTTAAGTCTTATTTTCATTAACACGAACTTAGTCACTAAAACTCCTGATTTGCGGTACAAACAGGGCACAACAAAAGTGCTTTGCCAGACAGTTTACTGTAACTAAATATTTACTATGTGAGCATGATGGTAAGCAAATCAAAGCTAGGAAGAAGAAAAATAAGTAATATATATTTTGAATCGATTTTATTAAAATAAGTTCACTGGCACCTGATGTATGTAATCAGAATATAATATTTTGTATAAATCTAATATCCCACGTAATCATGCCGTGTAATGTTGTTAGTAAAACCATATTATTTATTAAAAATATAGATAACAAAGCGTAAGATGATTGTTATTTGTCTGTGACTGGACAGAATATAAATATTGAATTATTGGAAGTAAGTAACAGATGTCTGTTAACTTTAAATACGTTGTGATTTTAAAAACCCGTACATTATATATTTCACAGTTAAATTTAAAAATATGCGCTTTAAATAGCATGCTTTTTATTAGGAGATCAGTCAAGAAACATCTTCCAGGTAAAAACGCGGCATCTTGATGTAAATCTTTAAATACTTAATATATAACACTTTGATATTCGCTTTTTTATTTTCAATATTTATTTTAATACTTTATAATAAATTAACATTTAAGTTGAAACTCTATGTCTCTGAATAAACGAAAAATTGTGTTCGAATCCCCTCAGAAAGTTGTAAATTGAATGTATTTAAATACATGCACTTGTGAAGCGAAACCCCAATTTACCAATCGACTTGTTCTACAGTTCAGGTATACATTGTGACTATGAAGAAAGAGCATTGATTTTGTTTGTAATCTTTGTTTTTCTTGTTATTGATTTTATCTTTAAGCTGAGCTCTACTCGGCGAAAGGAATATTCCTACCAATGTAGTAGCTATGCCTTATGGTTCCAGAGATATCGTCAATATATATATATATATATATATAGATAATGCAATGATAAGAAAATAATATTGCAAAAGACATGAGATGTTTTTGGAACAAAGGCTGACCAGCTAGAAAAGGGCTTATTTTTAAGCATTTAATAAACAAATAAAAAGCAGTTATCAAAGGTTAAATTCTAAATACATCACTAGGTTTTTACAGATGATGTTGCTTTAACATATAACAACCGTATAATAATAGTTATAGTGTTTTGTAAAAATAATTACTCCCGTTATACATAATAATTAAATCAATCTTTACTGATTATCTAGATAAATATTAAACTGTTCTGGTTGATGTTAGTTCTTATCTATGTTATTAGTTAATATTAAAAAAGCATCGTTTTACAAGTAAATTTACCCCTGAAGAATATGTGGTACATCTAATATTTCCACAGGGAAACAAACGTCATGACAAAAACAGTGTAAGATAATCAACACTTAGAAATTATATTTTATTAATCACTCCTTATAAAGGTCAATCAATAAAATGAAATGGAAATCTAAGAAACGACAACATTTGTCAAAATCTTTTCTTAGCGAAAAATCACGTAAGAAGTGCCAATTTTACTTAGCACAATTCTCTTGCTAGAATAACTGAGTGTTGAACGCTTTATTACATTTGAGTTTTCTCCTTTAGCAATAAAAGCACTAAACTTATTAAAAATAAAAAGAAAACAATAAATATGCCGTATTGAAAAATATGAACGTAAAGATATGAATGTTATGATACATATAATTTTAGTTGTATTGTGGAAATAAAACTTAATAGCCTAAAATAACTTATACCAGGTTTTACTTACAGTAACTGTCACATCCGTATGTTCACACATCCGGTATGTTCTATTAAGTTTACTCCACAGAGCACGAGATCAGTAAAACATTAACTGTAGCACCTCTACGTAGGACCACCGAATATTATATAACGATCTACTGTACTAATTCATTTGACACAATATTACAAAAGCTGTTTGACATTTTTACCTTATTGCCTTATTGAAATTTATAAATATTTGCACTGGCACTTTAAATAAATATGATGTACATTAATTGGGAAACAGGTGTAAATTAGTTGTAACGCATACATAGTTATAAAAATTTACAGATATTAATAAATCTATAACTACATCATCAGCCTTTAATAGTCCACTGCTGGACATAGGCCTCCCCTAATACACCCCTATCCATGAGGGGGTTTTGGACCGTATCCCACCACGCTGGTCCAATGCGGGTTGGTGGGTGGACCGCCTTTTTACATGCCCATTCGACGCATGGATCATCTTACTTTTCAGACAATTGGGTGATCGGCCCAAATTGTCCTAACCAACTAGGAAACAACAACGAAAATTTGTTGAGTCCCCGCAGAATTCGAACCCACGACCTCCGGTTTCTAGAGCAAACGCTAAACCACTAAACCACTAGGCTACGTAGGGCGTCCAAATAAATATTTGGACACAGGCTTTACATAAACTGTATCCCTGTAAATACATTACTAATACTGTGCCATGTTTCCAATAAAATGAGTATTTTATGTTAACGATTTCTTTATCCAAACATATTAAATGTAGACGGATATAACTTCAATAGCGACTTTGTGCCTAAAGTTGTGTCAATATCTCATTTTCCAACATCAGAAACGTGGCAGATGGAGTGGACTACGATTTGCAGCAATATCTTACTATACTTAAATCTGACAAACGGAAAATAGAACGAATCTTGAGTTTTGAAATTGAGAAAATAATTAAAATACATTAAAAAATATAAATGTATGCGTAAAAACACACAAAAAAGTTACTATCTTTTTTTTGTGTTCGCAAATTAGTTTTCATCTTTGGTAATCTAAAAGTCGCTGCTCAAAGTATTTTATTTTAAGCTTTCCTGCTTTGACTATAATTATACGTAATTTGCAAATAATGTTACGTGTGGTTATAAAGACAAAGACGGTTCGGTTTTAGAAGACTTCGAAAGGTTGTAGCTCGAAAGCTTTAAATAAAGTTAAAGTCAGTTAAGTTGTTATCGCTTGTTCCCTAATTTTAAAATTAGGAACGAAAGACGCTAGAAACTTACTTGCCACTATGAGTCATAGGATGTTACTACTCGTTTACCCTGTATACGCTATGCTATTCAAACCCGAAGACAGACTTATACACTACGGATTTGCGGTGGAAATAGTTATTGCTGAGAAAAAGTGTTGTAGGTCTCTTTTTCTCCTAAAACAAGTACAAAGTAGTAGCTTTGTATTAACGACATTTTTACGAATATACACGTGAAATAAATTTTTGTTTTACTATCTTTGACTGGTCTTATCCAGTTTACATAATTTTAATATTTCAGCCGTTTTTATTAGGCTTGAAATGGAGTTGAATCTTCCCAAAGGCAAATAAGTACATTATAATTAATAATACCTGATTTTTAAAAATAACTTAGAAGTACAAAATATTACTTCAAGTATATTGATGAACTCGTCATTAGCCTATGTAAGTCATGGATCATCGTACTTTTCAGACAATTAAGTAAACAGCCCGAATTTCCCTAACCAAACAGAAAACATCGATAACACAACGTTGTTTCCCCGCAGGATTCGAAACCACAAAATTCGGTTTCTAAAGCACACGCCCATAGTGCTAGGCTACGGAGGCAGTTAAATAATTAGTAATTGAAGATTTATATTACATTGAATTTAATTTGGGGAAACAAGTTTTTATAGGAACGTAAAAACTTAACCATAAAATGTTGAATTAGTCCTTAAGTAATACCATTCGTACAGAGGGATTATTACTGACATTAAAAATTATGGTCATGACGTACATATATGCGAATGGAACAACTAAATTCCCAACGAAATATATTTGAAAGCATGAAAGTATTTTTTTTTAAATATTTCTTGGAAATTTTTCAGCCTGATTATTGGTCTGTCACCATTTCATTTATAGAACATTAATTTTGGTATTCAAATTTTTAATTGGGGAGATCCATTGTGTTACATGTTAAGAGCGCTAAAAGTTAATACATTTCAGATGGCTCTGAGTTGTATTATAAAATTATATTACGTGCTTTTCAATCATAAAACTTCTTATATTTCTTTTTAAATAGAATGCATTATTTCAAGACGGGCATTATTTAACTAAGAAATGTTACACCTATTACGCTGATGCTAGCTTGTATCTACATAATAATCATCCACTGCTATACAAAGTAATTTCCCTAATGCACGCCTTCTCCGTTAGGGGGTTTTTGAACCGTCCAATGCGGGTTGGTGGGTGGACTGACTTTTTACATGCCCATCCGATGTATGGATCATCTTAATTTTCAGACAGTTGGGTGATCGGCCCAAATCGTCCTAACGGTTGTTTCCAGGCGGGATTTGATCTTACGTCCTCTGGTTTGTAAAGCAAGGGCAAATACCGCTAGACCACGGAGGCAGTTATATGTATTTATTTTAAAAAATTAGAGTTATGTATTTACCAGTCATCTGGAAACCATAGTACAAACTTTGCTTAGTTTGGGCCTGGTTGATGTGTATGTGTCCGGAAATATTATTTTATCTGTAAAATAAAATTACACTCATATATTTATAGATATAAAAAAATTAATGACATAAAATTAAGAAAAAATATATAGTAGATATATAAAGAATACAGTCACATATATCTCAAACTTACATATACATGACAACCTCAATTTATTTTCTTAATTAGATTTCGATGAATATGTATAACATGTCAATTCAATCAAACCATCAACTGATAACAATCACGAGGGGTAAATATTTTATAACGCACAAAAAAGTTTAAAAAAATAAACACAATTATCGAGGATATAAACCTGGACTCTTCCATTACGCTCATTAATCCTTTCTTTATTACTTTTTCCCATCGGATGCGTAACAAAGTTATTGGACATGTTAGAGTAAGCTTTAAGCAAACAAAAAAAAATAAACAGAAATAAATATAGCTTCGAAGACAGCACAAAAAGTAAAAGTCTAGATAAAGCTCATTTTAAATGATGTATTGTACTTTGCATCTCCAATGTCTACGTGATTTCATTTTCTGTTAAAAAAAATAACGTTTAATACAATTATAAGAGACGACTTAGCTTTTACTAAAATCTATACAATAAGAGTCTGTTATATTGTGTTATTAAGAAAATCTTAATTTTCCTTAAGTAAAAGAATGATCCAAATTTGATTTTAAAATTATTATTTTCGAGCAAAAACTAATTTGTTAATAGCCTGCTACGGCATAAATAACGTCATGACTTGTTGACATGTTCCAATTTGCGTCATCCTTGCGTAATTGGATTATAAAATGTGAAGGAATTAAACATTTTTTTAAATTAGAGTAACACCGGTGTACTTTGGGTATTTTATAATAGGTCTTTTACATTTAACAATTGTACTTTTTATGTTCTATTTATATTATGACTATGATACCAAGGTAATAAAATTATAATTCTCTTACAATTATTTAGTTAACGAATACATCTTACAACCTATACTACTAAATTATAATATCTTAAAAGATTCATTATAAGTAGTTTATATACAGCCATACTAAAACAGTAAAGACCTTTGACCGCTAGCGTAGCTAAGGACGATCTCTAAACTGTTTGTTTTATGTTGGTCATATTTATATGTCAATTTTTGTTGTGACCATATTTCTTAAATAATCATGGTCACTAGAAACTATTCTAATAACTTATATTTATTATTGACATATTTTGTTTTCTTTTTGCCTATACAGGCAAACAGGTAGATCAGGGCCACCTGATGGAAAGTGGTCACCGACGCCCCATACATTTTAATACTGGTATTACCAACCGCTGCCTACCATGAGACATAAGATGTTAAGCCTGGTTTACTCAGTAAATACACTAGCTACAATGCCCTTCAAACCGGAACACAATAGTGGTTTCCACTACTGCTTTGCAGTAAAAATAGGCTCACTACTAGTACCCACCAGACGGTCGTCTTTAAAAGGACCTACCACCAGCATTTTAAAGCCTTTATATGTCATAGTCCAGTTAAACTTTCTCTGTCTTGTATATAACGGATAACGGTGACCTCTGCTGTTTATTTCTTTGATTTAAACCTAAGCCCTCTCTTGTCTTAGCCCCTTGAGTCAATGGACCGCCTGAACAGGTACGATTGACGTAGAGCAAAAGATCTGTTGTTCGTTGGTTTCTTAATTCCTTAGTCGTCTCTTCGACACCCACAGGAAGAGATAGAAGGCAGTATTCTATAAGGCACCACCTCACTTCCGAATATTAATAATAGTAGATTAATAATTTTGTACGACATTGGTGATAGGGTTAGTCGTAATTTGAAAGTTAAACGCAAAAGACTGTGATTTTTAAATTGTGATCTGTTAATTGGGTCAGTCAGTATGATGTTTTGCTCTGTTTGCTGGCCTTATACTATTGTTATTTTTACCTATGCATTGTTTTTATTTGCATAAAAAGGCAGACGAACAGTCAAGACACTTGATAGAAAGTTGTCACAACACCGATTGACATTGAAATACCGCTGCCTAACGTGGTGATCTTCATCATCATCATCATCAGCCTGTGATAGTCCACTGCTGGACATAGGCCTCACGTAATACATCCTCATCCATTAGGGGGAATTGGACCGTATCCCACCAATGCGAGTTGGTGGGTGGACCGACTTTTACAAGCCCATCCGACGCATGGATCACATCTTACTTTTCAAACAATTGGGTGATCGGCCCAGAATTGCCTTAACTAACTAGAGTTACAACAATGAAAAGTTGACGAGTCCCAAAGTTCGAACCTACGCCCTCCGGTTTCCAAAGCATACGCCCATACCATTAGGCTACGGATGCAGTTAGTTACTATATTGAATCTTACGTCTCGTTTATCCAGTAAAAACACTGGCTTCAGATTACCACCTCAGACGGCCCCCTGTAAAAAGGGTCTCCGTCGTTTCAGATCTTTGCAGAATATAGAATCAAAACTAAAATTAAACGCAATTCCATAAAGTCTTTTATAATATTTTTACTACCTAAGTGTGATTGCTTTTATAAATAATTTGAAACTGGATTGAATGATCTTTGTCTTCTCAAAAAATCCATTAATGTTAAAGAAAATGTAAAGGAAATTGAGGACATATCTAACATATATTATTCTAAATCACCTATAAACATTTTACGACTTAATTCTAGTGTAAAAGCAACACATCAGCCAAAATTTATTATTACAATATTGGTTTGTATATTTTCACCGACTTCCTTAAAAAGCAGCACTTAATTCATGGCAGGCACTAAGTGCATTAACTAACTATAATAACTTTTGATTTTGCAATCCATACCGATTTTGCCATTAAGTTTTATGTCTCAAAACTTTGAAACTATTGATAAGGTATTTTCTTATTTGAAATTTATGTGCAGACTTTGTATTAAATTATATGAGACATAAGCGATACTGTTCAAAATGTATTCAATCAAATGGTGCTCGAATCACAGATGTTGTACTATTATTGGCATTGTCTGATTACCAAAGCTTTGCAATTAATGTTGAAATTGCTTGCAGATATATGCCAATGTTTTTAAATAATATTTGTATTATTGATTTTATAAAGCATTAAAATAGATTTTATGGTTATTCTTTAGTTATTTTAAATATCGCATCTGAAATTTTAAGCTAAATAAAGATATTATTTTACTGATGAAAGTTTAAAAGGCACCCATTTTATCACTACGTAGTATAAACAAAGACTTTAATTTATTTTGCTTCAATCGTCAAATTTGCGGAGAAAAACGGAGGTTTTTTAATACGTATAATATTAAATAAAAGCAACTGAACAAGAATAGTTATGTGTATAATACATGCGTCATATTGCAGAGAAGCTCTGATAAATTTAGTGGTTTCTAATGTGAGGTCTTCATTAAAACCATTTTTTCTGCTTACGTGTCATACGCTGCAACATATAAATCAAAATAATGTACTACATACAGTTAAGTGCACTTAAAAAAATATATCACTTAAGCCAATAACCATTTTTTATCCTTGATATTTTACTGGTTAAATGGCTTATTTACGAAGTGTATTTGCTACTTTAACAATAGCTGATTGCATCAAAGCTGTAACAAGCAAATAAAGCAAAGCCGCATTTCAATTGAGTATACATTTGTATTATACATTGGTTAAAACTTTTTAAATGATTTTGAAATTTACTAAATATAATAAATAGTATTAATACTTAAGTAAAACAGTTAGTACTTTTTTGGTTAGTTACATATTTATTACTCAATATCATTAGCCTGTTTTCATCTAGTGCTGGACATAGGCCTCTTCAAATGCACGCCTTCTCCATTTCCCACCACGCTGGTCCAATGCGGGTTGGTGGACAGACTTTTTACATGCCCATCCGACGCATGTTTCATATTACTTTTTAGACAATTCGGTGACCCTTGTCCTTGTGTTGTTAGAAATTGTCCTAACCAACAATAAAATAACGACTTAATAGAGACATAGTTTGTTTCCTGCGAGTTCGAACCCACGAACTCCTGTATTTTAATTTTTTTGAATGGGTATACCATTAATTTTTGCTTATAATAATATTTTATTGATAAAATATATTTTTCTCCTATAATATTTAACTTCTATTATTATACTAAAGTAAATGGCTAAAGTAATTAGCTTAAGCAGTTTCTTAATTACTTGACTTGTATTGGCACAAATATGGCAAAGAATCTTTTGTCCTCAGGTTATCCTAAAGGACAAAAAAAATCTTTAGTAGTTATTCAACTCTTATGATCCCTGAGGCATTTAACTCAAGAGGTCGAGTCGAGACAGAAAGGTTTCAAACACTGGTGGGTGAACTCGTGGGGTATTGGCCCAAACTATGCTTGAAAATAATTCATGTGCGCCTAAATTAGAAACGTGGGCTTATTCATTAGAAATCGGCTAAATTTGGACATATTGAAATGATGTTCTAACTTATTCCAACATCAATATATTAATCCTGCTTTTTATGTTAATAAATATCATAAATATTCCTAATAAAAAGAATCACTTCCAACAAACAACACACAATTTGACCAATTTAGTCACTAAATATTTACAGCCCATAACAACCTACATCGGAAATGTACAATCATGATAAACTTTTAAAATTAAAAATGTTTAGCTCAAAAAGAAAAAAGCGCGGCTCTGTTGTGGTTCCGTTAATAAATTAGTGGGTTTTATTGCTACTATTTTCGTTTTTCAAACATGTTTGGTTCTTTATCTGATATAGGGTTTTTAAAAAATACTCCATTTGAAAAAAAGTATTAAAAAATTGTGCAATAAGATTCCTTATTATTCATCCACTTAATGTTATTGTAATATAAACTTCTTTTAACCCAGATGAACTTGAAATTTTTCTGACCTAAACCAGAGCAGCCTAAAAGATACATTGCTAATTGCGAGGGCGCGTGGTCACTCAAGTTTCGTCAGCCAATTTTGATTGGACCAAATAGCTCGAGTGACGGCGATATTGGTAGATCCTATTAAAGGACCAGAAGCGATGATGTGGTTCGAAGGACCATGTGCGTAATCCGGCTTGGATAACGTGGTTATGAAGCCGGATTGGATATGCGATAAAAGGAAGGATAAATACCTCGTCTGATGGCGGCACAGCTGCAGGCGTCTTCGTTGTTGCGATTCGGGTTCGCGGTAAACGTAAAACTATTAGAACGGAGCATTGGCCATTCGCGTCGCGTGACTTTAAAATATGGTGCGTTGCGTAGGAACCCCCGAAGGCTATTGTTCGATTGCAGCGGTGCTGCAGAGCTGCGTCCAATTCAGAAGCGTAAACCGTGATGCTAGTTGTGGAAAGTAAAACACGTAGAGCTTTTAGAATATAAACGATAATGCGGAGCAGTTTATTATAGGCAGAAATTTTAGCGCACACTAAGCGAACAAAAAATATTACCCTGATAATCAGTAACATGCAAAAATATGACAATGCCATACGCTTTAAGTCTAGCATCTGCAAATGCGACAATATTAACAATTGATCGTTATGAAACATTTACTTGCCGCGGTATTTTAATTAACTAAGAAGCTGCAGTTGCGCTTTGAATTGTTCAATAAGCGTACATATATGGGCGGGAGGCTGGCTATCCCATTCAATACGTTCTAGCCACAACTGTTTCATTAATAAATTTGCGAAAAGAATAACTAGTGCAACTAGCTTTAATACGTTCCATAAGCGGACTAACGAAAGAATATTGCGTTTTGAGCAATCACGATTAACTTCTATAGTTTTAAACATAAAGGTATAAAGGTCCGAAGGGTCCATGCTAAACCGAAAATCTTCTGCGTTTCTAATTTATCAAATAGCACTTGCAAGAATTTGACTTCTGAGGAAATATTTCTCAAAAGTAAATCACTGTTACTGGACCATTTCAATTACTGGCATCGACCGGCATTAAATATATTAATAAATCGATTTGAAAGTTTTATAGCTTCACTTTCATCTACCGCCGACGTCACTAAATCATCCATACAAAAGCATATCCTTCTCAGCGACATTTGCAACTTGCGGATAATTATGCCGCTCGTTGCATAATTGACGAATTGTGCGCATTGCAATATAGGGACAAGATTTTAAACCAAATGCGACACGGTCAAACTGATTCCCGGATAGGTTCTGAGGGATCAAATCTAAATAATATTTTTTGATACTTTCTATCTTCCTTTTTTACTAGAATTGTCAAGTACATCTGTTAAATGTCAGACGTTAAAGCGATTGGAAACAAGCGAAAACTTAGCAAAAATAGAAATATATCCACTTGCAAATTACGCCCTGAGTGCAATACGTCATTTAGAAATAAAACTGTTTTGGCATTTCGCGCTTGCATCTAAGACGGTCTAATCTTTGTACTATTTTTATTATTCCGAATAATAACGTGATGCGGTATAAAATAACCGTTTGCAGAGTCCTTTGACTGAATTTCTGAAATATATCTTTAAGCGAGGTACTCTTTTAAAACATTGTTGTAACCTTCTCTAATATTGTTATTTTTAAGTCTGCGTTCTAATGGCAAAGCAATACAATAACGACCCAAAGAAATGCGTTTTATAGTAGGAAGTAAATATTCTTTCACATTCTTCCTTCTGAGGACTTAAAAATATTCGTCGTGGAATCTCTTCGAGTTCAAAAAATTTGTTGCTTGTTGCGAGCGAGATGCAACCGGCGGGACACTATTATGCGGCCGATGTTGACGGCTTGCGTGAGGCGTTGCATTTAAACGAGTCGAGTTAGAATATGTTCATTGATTGTTCATAAAAGTTTTATATCGTAATGGAATGAAATTAGTTAAACTGTCAAAAGTAGGTATATATTCGTTGCGCGATTCCATCTCAAAAGTGTTAATAATGCTGGAGGGAAATTTCTTTTACACGATATGTAAAAACATAAAATCTGTCAGGTTTTTTAATTATTAAGTTCTTTAACGCGCCAACAGCTGATACATATATATCTAAAAGACTTGTAAAAGTACTAATTACCAACATTTTAAAATTTAACAACTGATCGAAGTATGATGACGCTAAGGTACCCGTGTCCTCGTAGCGGTCAACTAGCGAGTTCTATATTAAAGAATAATTTTCGAGACATGGTGTAATACCAGCAAAAACATTAGAAGCATTTCCTGTAAATTTGCCTAAAAGGTAATACAATTTGTCGTCATTGCTTAGCGAGTCGTTGTTATGCACGTTAGACTTAAAACTTATGTAGAATAAAGGCCACTGTCGGATGTCACCGTCAAAAGATACAATTTCCATTGGCGGTAACCGAGATGGCGCGTGCGAAAATAGTTTATCTTTTGAAGCATGTTGTGATTCATTGCACAATGAAATAATGCGCAAAATATACGAATACATTACTTCGAAATCGAAAAGATGCAGTAATCTATTTTAGCGATTGGATCAACAGTGATTAATATAGCGTTTTAATTATCTAAAATTGTACAAAATTGATTTCTAAAGTCTTCTAATGTTTGAACACTGCTAAAAAATATTTCTTTACTATCTTTATATTCTTTATTGTTAAGAGCGCATTATGCTTAAATATTCTTAATGCGTGTATTACGTTACGTCACGTTTAGCGGTTAGAATAGTTAATTGATTAGCGTCAGTAACAGAAATAGGTGCGTCTTTATAGGTGGCATCTTGAATGTATCCACGTACAAATTGAAAATAAAATATTTAATATTTAAAAACTGCGTACAGCGTTAGGCGTAAATGCGTTGGTATGCGTAAGCGTAAGAGCGTGGCATTATTGAAGGAGATAAAACTACCTTCAAGTTTTATGCGTGATGACGCGAATAGCTAAATGATGCAAATATATGCGTAAATATCAGAGCGAGCAATTATTATATATAGCAATTTGAAAATAATGCGCTTAGTACCTAACCCAACCGAAGTCTATGGAAAGGTACTAAAAATGGATGAATGCGGTGGCCGATAAGCGTTAGGCGAAATAAATTGTAAGATAATTATGAAATAATCCCCAACAATATTGAAATAACTTTGAAACAAGTATCTACATGCGCATGTATTATATGACCACGAGGTCAGGTTATATGATATAAACAATGCCGCGATTAGAACTATAAGACAATTACAAATATTAGTTACGCAATCTACGATATTTTAGAAGAACTACACAGGATAGGTAATTGATCTGTCTGGGTCGTATGGACCAAATTTAATAGTCCATATTCCGATATCAGGCTCGAAGGACCGATTTTAATGGTTGCGCTGACGCGTGGTCACTCGAGTTTCGTCAGCCAATTTGATAGAACCAACTAGCGTTAACTAGAGTGACGGGGATATTGGTAGATCCTATTAAAGGACCAGAAGCGAGGATGCGGTTCGAAGGACCATGTGCATAATCCGGCTTGGATAACGTCATTATGAAGCTGGATTGGAAATGCGATACGGTTGGGGTTCGCGGTAAACGTAATACTATAATAACGGAGCGTTGGCGTTGGCCATTCGCGTCGCGTACGACGACTTTATGAAATATGATGCGTTGCGTAGGAACTCCCGAAGGCAATTGTCCGACTGCGGCGGCGTTGGCCGCCGACCGCTACACGGACTATTTTCCTTTTACCCTTCTTTCTTCGCGAGATGAGGAATAATTAAAGGAAAAAAGGAGGGCAGGCGAAAGGACCGGTATAGTAAGAATGAGAAGGAAGATTATTGCGTAACCCATTTGAGACTGTGTTAAACGACATAGCAATGCGCGCAAACAGTATTGGCGAGATTATATCCCATTGGTCTTAGACTAGTCGGTTAATCGATTTCACGGTACTAAAATATATTTTGATTATAATGTCGCATGAAAGTTTTGTTTCTTTAACATGGTAGTCAACTTGGTTTATAGAAGGCCGTTTTCAAAATAATGGTATTATTGCTATTTAGATTATTATTTCTTCTATTTTTTGTTTTTATAAATTTAAATTTGTTTTGAGGAAAAATTTTCCTAACTCTATTAATCATGAAGTTTTATGAAAATAACTGCATATCATACTGAGGTTATTATACATTATCTTATTGTAAATCAACTTCTTGGCACTGGAGGTCTAAAGAGGAAAGGATTAAAAAAAATTGTATTTCTAGTAACTTCATCAAACCTACACTTATTTTATGTCAGAACAACAAACGAAATTAGACACAATAAAGCTGTTACCTACTTTTAGACAACAACAGAACAAATTTATTATAAACAACAAAGTTTCAACTCTTGTTTCGATCTTGAATAAATACCAAATATACGATAGATATTTTGAGTTTAAAAATTTTAGGAAGTAAAGTTCTATATTGAGAGATAACGCTCTTAATATGAAGAATATTGATTTTCGTTTTAGTTATTGTAAATTTCAATGACAATATACCGCGGTCTTATACATCTCTAGCTTATGTAAAGGCATCTTCTATTTTCACTGTATTACCTCATGACAAAACTGTACACCCTAAATTTGAATGAACCACGTTTACATTTAGAAACAGCGACAAAAATACAACAATTATTCTTTTAACTATAAAAAGCAGATATAATCAAGCTCACAGCAGTATTTAAGTATTTTTTGTGTTACGATATTTTTGGATATCCCGATGATTATGACTAAACTACTTGCATACAAATGAAAATTTTATTTAAAGTGTTTATATTCAATAAAATATTATAACAAAGTCAAGCAAGAAATTAATGCTGATAGAGAAAATATCCTGATATTTGATATCAGATATTTGTAATGATTATAATTCTAAAAAACTAGCGTCGGGAAGAAAAATTCTGGGGCCATACGGTAGGACATATCGTCCCTAAATCTAATCTTTTTCTATATGCAAGTACAGCGTAGACCGATTTACGCAATGAAATGGAAAAACTCCACGAAGATAAAGAAAATGTATGTAGTAATATAAGTACTAATAGATACATCTGAACACGAATACTAGTAATAAACACATAAAAACTGATCCAATGAATAAAACTACCGAAACGACAAAAATAATATTCCAACAAATTAAACTTTGACATGAACTCTTTTTAATTCCGTGTAAATAGACACTGAAATAATGGGTCGCCTATGAAGTTGATGTTAGTTTTTACGGTCCTTTCATGACAGGATGGATTCCAGAGAAAATAATTTGTCCAGCTATTTAAGTTAGCCCTAAGCTAACCTATACTACAAATGTATGAATAAACTTTCGTATATAAAATAACCTAAATAATTCACTCGAAATATAAAGATCGAAATATATATTGCTATCTACTAAAAACCTTAAATAAATGATCACAATTTTTTTCAGTAAGAGTTACAATTTTTCTGCAATATTTCTAATATCAAAGTTTTTCGCCTAGCTTTTATGAAATAGTCACCCATTAAACGCATACTGGAAACTGGAACATAGTTTAGATAAAGTTTATAAGCTGCAGGTTGATTGCTAAATAGTGTTAATAGCAAAATAGCAAGCTAAGTTTTTTCGTCGTATATATATATATATCTTACGACGCTCATAACGTTACCCGGATGTTAAGCTAGAAGCACTATAAATAAGAAACTATTTACTGCCTCCGTAGCCTAGTGCTTTAGAAACCGGAGGTCGTTGGTTCTTTATTGTTTTCTAGTTGGTTAGGGCAATTCAGGCTGAACACCGATTGACTGAAAATGAGGATGATCCATACCGTCGGATGGGTCTGTAAAAGTCAGTCCTGCCCTTACTCTCTCCGGTCGTGTCAGTTTCCGTCCCATCGGACTTTGAGAGTATGAAGGAACAGAGTGCGCCTGTGTTAGCGCGTACCTTACGCACTATAATATCCTGCGTGAGTGGGTTGATCTGTAGTATAGATCGGCCGGCGTGAGTCGTAATCGACTGGAGAATATTATTATTAAATAGAAATGGAGCATAGACAACAAAAACCTACTATAGCTTTTGTCGTTGGTACACTGAGAACTCTGATTTACGTTATAAACAGGCACAGTAAAAGAGCCTGCCAGACGGTTAAGTGTAACTAAACATTTACTATGTGAGCATGAATGTAAGGAAATCAAAGCTAGGAAGAAAAAAAATAAGTTATTTTGTCTTGATTATATTTTGACTTTATTTTCCTAAAAATAAAGGTTAGTGCCACCTTTTGTATGTAATAAAAGATATAATATTTTGTATATAATATCATGCCGTGTTACGCATTATTATTAAAACCATATTATTTATTAAAAGTATTGATAACGACATCATCATTAGAAGAGCTTAGAATGATTGTTATTTTTCTGTGACTGGACAGAATGTAAATATTTAATTATTTAAAGTAAATTTCAGATGTCTGTTAACTTTAAACATGTTATTATTAAAAAAATCGGATGTCTTTTTCTTCATAATTGCTTCTCAATATAAGCAAGGGGTTTAAATCGCATGCTTTCTTTTGGAAAGTCACTTGTATATACTCAATATCTGACATGCTTTTGATGTTTACAATTTTTTTAATTTGCAATACTTATTTTAGAACTAAACAATACATTTACAGTTGAAGTTGTAACTACTTACATTTAACCCTTTAGTATCACTGAACAAACTAAAAATTGTGTTCGAATCCCCTCGGGGATAGTTGTAAATTGATTGCATTAATATACATGCACGTCGTGAAGCGGAAATCCTTTTTACCACTCGACTTGTTCTGCAGTTCAGGCAACATTGTGACTATAAAGAAAGAGCATTCAATTTATTTTTCTTAAAATGCATTATATGGTATATAATAAAGTTTGCGTGTGTGCATAAAAAGTTATGATTAAATGCGAATTTAATTGAAATATTAGGCTATGCTGGTTGATGTTAGTTCTATTCTATGTTATCAGTTAATAATAAAAAAAACTTAGCTACAAACAGTTTTTCATTCGTTTTACAAGTAAATTCACCTCTGAAGATTGTAGTATACCTAATATTTCCACAGGGAAACAAACGTCATGACAAAAACAATGTTAGATAAGCGTTAGTCAACACTTAGAAATTATATTTTATTCATCACTCCTTAGAAAAGGTATAGTAATAAAACGAAATGGAAATCTAAGAAACGACAACATTTGTCAAAATCTTTTCTGAGCGGAAAATCACGTAAGAACTGCCAATTTTACTTAGCACAATTCTCTTGCTAGGAACACTGAGTGTTGAACGCTTTATTACATTTGAGCTTTTTCCTTGAGCTATAAAAGCACTAATCTTATAAACACTAAAAAGAAAATTAAGAACTACTAAAATGCCCTATTGGAAAAATATAAACTGAAAGATATGAATGTTCACGTTTAAAAACGTTTACATTAAAACTAATGAAAACCGTATTGACACTTTTTAAAACATTAAGGATAGTGCTGAGAATTACTGTCTCATCCATCATATTTACCTAATGTTGGACTATCTAATTTATATTTATTTTAAACGCTGCAATACTTCCAAGCTATTGCATGGCTTTAGCGCGGGCTCCGATTGCAGTGATCAAATCAAAAAAAATCGTAACGAAAATGGACCTTAACGCCCTCCACTTGGGGAAATCTCAAATCTAAATCGGAATACGATGACACCCGAACTGTCAATAATTAAATGAGAGACATTTTCATATCCATTAATATGAAACTTTATTGTTTAGTGTTTAAGGTGGTAGATCCCCTTTTTACTGGAGGCCGTCTTGGAAGGTACCACCGCAGTGCCTATTTGTGCCACAAAGCACTAGTGTACAGTAGTGTTTTCTACTGTGTTCCGGTTAACAGGCAGGCAGCGCGTCGCCACTGGTATTGCCAGTGTCTATGGGCGTCGGTGATAACTTACTATCAGGTGGCCCGACTGGTCTATGGTATGTAATGAAAAAAGTGAAAATTAATAATGTCTTTGTATAAGATAGAGATGTATGGGTACTGAAGCTATTTAAGAGGGCAAGATAAATACGATTTTTTCCGAGAAAAATAAATAATTATGTTGCATAAGTTGATACTAAATTCTTTACCGCGGCAGTTCCCGAATGCCACACGTTTGTTTATAGCAAAAAAAAATACTAATTTTGATGATATAAATAACGCTATTTCTACGTATCATGACGAAAACCCAATTATTTTTTATCATTCATGCATTAAAAGTTTACTTTTTGTATGGCAAAAGGATATGACGAAGAATACAATCTTAATTAATAAATCAAGTTATCAAAATGTATGTTTGCATTAAACGCAAGAAAACGATACTACTTTCCGGTCTCCCTAATATAGGTTAAATCTACAATAATATAATCTGTGTTATTGTGCAATTAATTTGCGTACAATTCTAGAGATAATTTTTTCCGCATTACAGTCTTAATTCATCCAATAGCTAAATCAGAATTTTAAATTTTGTATAACTTAGAAATAGTTGGAAATATTTCAGATTAAGCAACGTATTTTTTACTTTAAATAAAAATTAATCCCCTTTCTACGTAATCTAACATCAACTGTATTTATACCCTTTGGAATATTAATATATCGTTAAAATAAAACATTTCATTTGTTTTTAAAAATGACAACAGTAAAATAAGACAATTAGCCAAGCCGACAACAAGTAAATGAAATGTGAGAAACAAAGTCGTAAGTGGAATACTCTCTATTTTTCTTGTTTTCAAATGTCAGAGATTTAACGTTGTAATGGTATCTTTCTTTGTTATCATTTAAATAGTCATCACAGCAACAATAGAAAAGTTACAATTTAACACACATTACTAATAACGTTTGTAATATTTTAAAATAAAACAACTTTAAGTCGTTTAATATTTTTTACCTTATTGCCTTATTGAAATTTATTAAATATCTGCCACTGACACTTAAAATAAATATGTGTGATGTGAATTAATAAAGAAACAGGTGTACATTTGTAACTCATACATTGTTAAAAAAATTTACAAATATTAATAAATCTATATAACTAATTTAATATAAAAATAAATGATTACATGTATGGTCATTAAATGTAGTCGCTATTTATTATTATATAGTCTTATTCGGTTTAAATATTTTTAATATTTCGGCCGTTACATTAAGGCGTGACTTGGAGTTGAATCTTCTCAACAACACAAAAGTGTATTATAATTATTACTATTAATGCTTTACTTTGAAAAATTGCTTAAAGTGGTTTGTTGTAAAATATTACAAACGTTAATAGTAATGTGTTAACTCTAAGTATATTGATGAGTTTATCATCAGCCTGTGTAAGTCCACTGCTGGACATAGGACTCCCTTTCCCCATTAGGGGGTTTATGGACCGTATCCCACCACGTTGTTACAATGCGAGTTGGTGTTAGGACCTACTTTTTACAAGCCCATCCGAGACATGGATCATCTTATTTTTTTTTAAATAATTGGGTGATCAGCCCAGATTGCTTTAACTAACTAGGAAACAACAATGAAATTTGTTGAGAATTCGAACCCACCACCTCTGGTTTTTAAAGCTCACGCCCTTACCACTGGGCTACGTAGGCAGTTAAATTATTAGTATAATATTATAGTAAATTTAATTTGGGGAAACCAGTTTCTAATAGGAAAGTAATAACTTAACCACCTATTGGTACTTTCTTATCGCACCCTTGAGACGTTGTTATAGACTGATATTATAAAATGCTGAATAAGTCATAAAATTATACAATAGGTGCAGAGTATTATTACTGACATTAAAAATATGGTCAAGACGTACATACGAAAGGACCAACAAAATTCCCATCGAATTATTTTTGAAAGCATGAAAGTATATATTTTTTTCAAATATTTTTCGGTATATTTTCAGCACGATTAATGATATGTCACCATTCATTAATAGAACATTAAATTTCGTATTCAAGTTGTTAAATTGGGGACATCCATTACATTAGATGTTTAAAGCGTTAAAGGTAATACTTTTCAGGTGGTTCTGAGTTCTAACACAATTTATGTTACGCGCTTTTTAATCATAAAACTTAAAAGACACTTTTCTTATATTTCTCTTTAAATAGTGTGCATTATTTTAATTCAGCCGTTATTAAAAAAATGTTACATCCATTACGCTGGTGCTACTATGTATCTATATTATATGTATAAATTTGATCATAATCATCATCATCAGCTTGCGTTAGATCACTGCTGGTCATATACATAGGCCTCCCGTAATGCACGCTTTCTCCATGAGCTAGTTTATGGACCGTATCCCACCACGCTGGTCCAATGTGGGTTGGTGGGTGGACCGACTTTCCAAACGCCCATCCGGTGCATGGATCATCTTACTTTTCAGACAATTAGGTGACCGGCACAAATTTTCCTAACCGACCAGAAAACAATGACGGCACAAAGTTGTTTTCCTCGCAGGTTCATTAATCCTTTCTTTATTACTTTTTCCCACCAGATGTTTAGCAAAGTTATTGGATATAATAGATTAAGCTCTAAGCAAACAAAAAAATAAACGCAATAAACAAAGCTTCGAAGACGGCACACAAAAGTAGAAGTCTAGATAAACATAAAAGAACATTAATCTTCTTTCTTAGCGAGTTAATACATTATGTAAATTTAGACCCATCGTCCCCGTAGAGGATATCGAAAACCTACCTTGGAGCAACGGTCACTGACTACAGAGCTAAAAACAAGGCGTAAAATTACTTCATGTATGTCATGACTTGTTGACATCTGGAAATCTGTGTCATCCTTGCGTAATTACATTATATAATTTGACAGGGAATTCAACATCTTATTTAATACCCGTTTGCATTGGGTTGATATAGGTTTTTAACATTATAATGAACTGTATTTTCATACGTTAAATTGACATTGATACGAACAACTTGAACGAATTATAAGTCACTTACGAATTATTTAGTTATTGAATACACCTTACCTGCCCATATTATTTAATTAAGTACTGTGATATAATAAATATCTTACAAACTTCATTATAAGTAGTTTGTATACAGCCGTACCAAAATGGCAAAAGACTTTTGACGCGGCTTGCGTAGCTAAGAACGTTCTAAACTGTTTGATTTTAAGTTGGTCATATTTATGTAAGAAATATTTGTTATGTCACATGCTTTTTAAAATATCATGGTCTCAACATAATATTCTTTTATATTATATATTATTATTGACATATATTTTCTTAAAATGCTATAGTCCGTAAAACACTCATCTGTCTTGCATATAGCGGATTAATATTAATAATACTAGATTAATAAATTTGAACGACATTGATGTTAGTCGTTCTTCAAAGGTTAAGTCGTAAAATTTAACAGTTAAACGCAAAAGATTGGGGGTTTTTATTTTGTAATGTATTAATTATTTCAGTCAACATGATGTTTAAATTTACTACGCTCTGTTAGCTGGCTTAGCCTAATCTATTCAGCATTAATTTTCACTTTAATTCTGTTGCATAAATTTTAAGAAATGAAGCAGACGTACGCTACCTTATTCAAATAATTGTATTCCTAACTAACTAGCATTTCCTTAAGAAGATTTGCGCTTTCCTTGTTAAATATATGTTGGTTTAACTATATAATTTGTAAAATATGTATTATGTTAATAATATTGTCACCTTCAACGAGATCGAGGTCAGGGAGGCCTATGTTCAGCAGTAGGCATTGTTTGACTGATATGATGATGATCATGTCATGTTGGTAAAACCTTATAATTTGATTTTTAAACTAAACTACTGCGTTCTTGCTTTAAGGGTACCGTAGCCAGCATTACTACTGGGCAAAGAAGACGTAACATGTCACGTTTCAATGCAGCAAACGAATTCTCAGCAAGTATAGAAATTCGTTCTCAATATGTCTTAAAACGAAAAAGATTACATGTGATTTCTAAATAATAGAGCTGTATGCGATAATCGACTAAAATATTGTTTGTGTTTTTTGGTTATCATCCTAAAATATATTGTACTAAACGACCTGTATGTAGTGAAATCGCTATTGGTGCAGTTAGCACCAATGGACTGATATCTCATTCCGTCTGCTTTCGGAACCTATCGTGTGGAAGTTATCCCCTCATCCCAGCAAGAACCACCGATAGGTTCGAAACTAGTTGGCACAATACCGATTTTACGTGAGTTTAGTCTGTATTGTAGAATAAATTTTCAGTGCAATATTCCACGAAAGTTTTAATTGTTCAATCATCCACTTACATATAAATGCATATTAAGCTGAGATTTATAATAGAAAGAATAAGCGCTTAGAGATCTATTTATTTTATCTTACAATACAAATAATATCGTGTAAGTTATTTTAAAAGTATCATGAATTGGATATGTTAACGATAAAAGTAACTACGGCGTTAACTTGCAGTGGGTCTTTAAAATGCTGCAAACAATTTATGGAGCATGCTTCACGTAACTTATTGTAATGTTCGCAGAGAACATTGTGTTTCCCCAGTGTGATTTATAATATTAAATACTTTAAAGTTGCTTTGTTTGCCTTTAACAATAGGCGATAATTTCTTTAACGTGAGCTTTATACTCCTTTTTACTCATCATTTCGTTTTACTTGTTTTCAAAAATATCGTTAGCCGTATTTGTCCGTATTTGTAACTTTGTTTGAGTTTGTCCACAGTTAATAATATTTTGAAATCTAAATGTCCTATCAAATACAATTTTATGTGCATATCAGGAGGATCAAGGTAGGGTAAGTTAGGATAAGGTAGGATAAGGTAGTGTAAGTAAGGAAAATAAAATATATAAATGGAATATTATTGCTAGAATAAAGAATTAACATACTGGTGTACATTTTGATCGGAAAAGTATAACACTGTATATTATGTATCATAAAATTTAGAACTTGCGTGGGATACGGTCTAAATACCCCCTATGGAGAAGGCGTGCTTTAGGCCTATGTCCAGCAGTGGACTGAACTATTCAATAGTAAGTGTCAGTTTTATTTATTCTATAGGCTAAAATAATTTACTCTTGGCAATATTAATGCGAAAATCAATTATTTGCTCTATAACTGTTTTAGCATACTGTACAGAACAACATTTTACAAATTCAAATGTACAAGTTGCAGTTGGAAAAAAATTAAAACTTACAATTACCACGTAGGTATTGCTTTCCGACTAAAGTGCTATGCACGTCTGCCATTCAACAACTCTTTGTAGTGGATATAACATATGAAAAAATTGTCCGTAGCTTCACGTTCACAATTCTTATATTCTCCGTCAGCGTGTTAAAATTAAGAAAAAATACACGTAAAATACTCACAATGCCGTTATATTTTTTTTAAGACTTCCAACTTATGTGTTGATTTTTGCCTTTCATTTTGGTCTTCGTATTTAGATTATTCTCGTTAAATTTAGAGGCTGAAGTACGTAATTTTCAATAAAATAATGGAAATTTCACCACATAAAACCAAAATTTTAATACCTAATTTATATTTGCGAAGACGTTAGAAAATAATATTATACCGAAACAACTTTGGCCCCGTTTCAGACTGAAAAGACTGACGTCATATCATCCAAGCAACTTTAGCCTCTCATGCATCTTAATAAAATTAAATATTCCAGTTACGAAA
Organism: Lamproptera curius; assembly: GCA_029286875.1. NCBI lineage: Eukaryota > Metazoa > Arthropoda > Insecta > Lepidoptera > Papilionidae > Lamproptera > Lamproptera curius. Next base: position 71,184 of record JAGSMT010000387.1, read on the forward strand.
ATTTACATTTAATCAAGAGTATTTTGAGTGGTATAAAAATTTGATGTAAAACTGACACTTGACATCGGGTTATGAATCTTTGCTCATTAAAATGGCTTATTTAAATATTGAAATACTTCACTATTATTATCTTGATATCGAATAGTATTATTAATTTGCTTAATTATAATTAGTTAATGCAAATGCCTACTAAGCTATTAAATATATATATACGTCAATTTTTTCTACCTTCTTTAACATGAAAAAATGTAAATCAATTACATAAGAATTTACATTGTACCTAGTTATGCATCCCCCTCACCCTTCTCTATTGGACTGGAGAGGACTTGTTCAGCAATTTCGCAATATAGACATTTGAGCCTTTCTCACAGTCCTCAACCGTAAGAAAGCATAGTAAGCGTTTATGTTACTTTTCTGAGGAATCTGAACAAGCGTTCCCAGGCTAATGCAGCGCGCATTATTATTTGTGAACTTATTTTAACACCTACCATAGTTAAGTTAATTAAAGCCTCAATATCGGCATTTAGTTTTTATTTTAGTTTTTAAAAACATAATTTAGTGCTCCCGAAATTTTACTGGCGCAGCCGGTAGGATTTCTTCGAATTAGCGGTACGATAAGTTGCCCTCAAATCAGGAAACTGCTTTTGCCATCCGTCTCCTTCTACTGCACGCCTTGCACTATAAATTTAATTAATTGTTATATATGGGATCGAAACTCTTCCCTGTATAACGTAATCTGGTTGTCTTATCTAATTCTAAGCAAAGATTGTAATATTTTAGTATTGTGGTTAAATAATTATTATGTTTCAACATTTTGTATATTTATTGTAATATTTTAGTCACGCACTTGTAAAAACAAAATATTTTTTTACATTCTTAAATATAATAATATTAAGAAAACAATATAGTTTAGAGTATTGTTAAGCATTATATATTAGAGATTTACATTCAGTAGTGTTCTTTCGTTATCGTCATTGCGTTATATTCAGTTTATCGTTCAGTCTGATATTTCTGATATTTTTGACAATAATAAGTTGTAAAATGTGTGATGAGGAATTAGTATTCATTTCCACGAAAATTTTAAATTTAATTCCGGTATTCGGGGATAAGAGACAGTTAAACTTATTCCTTGGAAAAAGTGAATATGTGATCGACAAATATAGAGGTCGCGAGCATCAAAATTTGTACGTGTACCATTCGATAACAAATCGTTTAAAGGACGAAGCTGCCGCCTTGTTATCAGAACGTGAAGAAATTTCTTCTTGGTCAGATCTTAGGAGTTTACTAATACAACATTTTGGGGACCCTAGAACAGAGCAATGCATAAATATTGAATAAGAATCAATGAAAATAAAACTGGGCGAACACTATTTAGACTTTTGCAATAGGATACAGACAGTTAGGTCACTCCTTACCTCCAAGGTCAATGTTTCAGACGACGCAGATTTAAAACGGGCAAAAACAATTATTTATAATAATACTTCGCTAAACGTGTTTCTTTATAACTTGCCGGAGACTTTAATTCGTATAGTGCATCTAAAATCACCCTCTACCTTAGAAGCTGCCTTTGATGTTGTGCTCGAGGAAATAAATTTCTAAGACCAATACAACATGAGAAATAAAATGTATAATACCGGAACTTCTTCAAAACCGATGGTTCCTATACCCCAAGGGCAAGGATTTAAATTTGGTATAGGACCACAGCAAAGTGGATTTAAAACATCCTATATACCTCAGAACATACCACAAAGGTTAAATTTTCTACCACACCTATATTAAATGCCTGCACAAACCATGCCACAGAACGTTGGTTATCGACCTCAACTAGGATATCGGCTGACACAATTTGGCAACCAAAATCAATTTGGAAATCGCACGCCGCAATTTGGCTTTAACCCACAGCTGGGCTATCATCCACAATTTACTGTACCACAAAACCAACACCAACATCAACCAACGGGTTACAAACCGAATTTCCCCATAGCCCCTCCGAACTTCGGTTACAGACACCCCCAAGCTCAAAAACCGCAATTACAATCATCCGATGTAACCATGAGGACAGCACCTCTGACGCCTCGCGAAGGTTTTCGCTTAAATGAGCTCACGGAGGAAGAACAATGTTACAATGAATATCTCTGTGAACCAGAACAAGAGTACGCGTATATGGAAGATTGTCCCGTTGATGAATATTACGCGTACGAAGATGTTTTGCTCGAAACACCACGATCTGGCTTAGGGCAGGACGAAAATTTTCCGACACCGGCCTCCAATTCAGACCAGAAGAAAAAGAAATAAATTGTGATCCAACACTTAAACTGCCATATATACACATAACAGAAATCGTTGCAAAAATGATGCTAGATACGGGCAAGTACGCGATCTTTTCAAAGCCCGCAAAAGGCATATGACTATTTTGCGACCCACATAAAACAAGAACCCTTTAAGGTTGTCAGCACTCACGCCTCCAGTTTCCATAATGAAGTAGTGGAAGCTCCACTTATGCCCATTGGTGCAACCAATGGAATAAATTCTACGTTTTTGACGTCGAGAAACGGTACGATGGTCTCATAGGGAATGACCTTCTAAATAAATTTAAAGGAGTAATCGACCTAAAGCATCAGGTATTAAGGACGAAAACTGCGTGCATACCTATAATAAATAAGAACCTCGACTATACTATTGAATTACTACCCCGAACGGAACATCAGATTAAGCTTCCCATTGATCAGTATTCTGGCGAAGCTTTAATTGACTATAAAGAATTTGGACCGGGCGTGCGAATGCCTAGTGCATTAGTTAATTGCACACATGGGTACGCTTTGTACGCGACAGTTATCTAAAACGCATCGGAAAAGCAAATCAAATTAACTGTAAGAAATCCCCTGAAGGTTATTCAACATCACCAGCCAGACGAAAATTTTAATTTTACCCACGATAGTACAACAAACGACAATTTACAAGTCGAACAATTGTTAAACGAAAACCTAGAAAAATCAGATTCAGCCACACTAATGGGGAAGAACGAGGGTATATTGTAAAATAATGTAAGAAATATAAAGACATATTTCGTTGTGATCAGTTACCTCTTAGTTTCACTAATCAAGTGAAACACAAAATTAGAACAAAAAACGAAGATCCTAATTGTAAAACCATACAGACAGGCACCAACTCAAACGACTTAAATAAACGAACATGTTGAAAAATTATTACAAGACAATGTAATCAAAGAATCCCATTCTCCATGGAATGCGCCTGTTCATCTTGTGCCCAAAAAGATGGATGCCTCCGGTGAAGTTAAATGGCGCATGGTCATCGACTATAGAAGGCTTAACGACATCACCATCGACGATAATTACCCCCTGTCGAATATTAACGATTTGTCGATAAATTGGGGAAAAGCGTTTATTTTACTACGATAGATTTAGCCAGTGGCTACCACCAGATTGAAATCTAAGAAGAGAACAGACAAAAACAGACAGCATTCAGCACACAATCTGGCCATTTCCAGTTCCTCAGAATGCCTTTTGAATTAAAGATAGCCCCAGCTACGTTCCAACGAACCATGGATAACGTACCGTAACGTAACCAAGTAGCCTACAGGAACATATACAAAAATTACGACTCGTATTTGACAGGCTCCGGCAAACTAATTTGAAGGTACAACTAGACAAATCAGAATTCTTGCGCAAAAAAGTTCTCTATCTGGGTCATACGATCACCAAAGATGGACTAAAACCAAACGATGACAAAATAAACGCTGAGCTAAGCTTTCCTATACCAAAAACAACAACGGAGATCAAAAGTTTCCTTGGGTTTGTTCGTTATTACCTGCGTTTATTCCAGATTTTGCAAAAATAACTCAACCTCTGACATCTTGCCTAAAGAAAAGAAAGAGGATCATTATAGACCAGAAGTATATTGATTCCTTTAACAAATGTAAGGAATTATTGACTCACGCCCCCTCTCTTACAATATCCCGATTTAAAAAAATCATTCATACTAACGACAGATGCCTCAAATGTAGCGCTGGGTGCAGTTCTATCCCAAGGCCAAGTCGGTAGCGACAAGCCTATAGCGTACGCAAGTCGGACCTTAAGCGATACCGAAAGCCGCTACAGCATAATAGAGCGTGAATTACTCGCTATAATATGGGCTACTAAATATTTCCGTCCATACCTATATGGACGCAAGTTTTATATATACACAGAACACCGACCCGAACAGTAAATTAACTCGTTGGAAATTGAGAATACAAGATTTTGATTTCCAAATCATATATAAAAACGGTAAACAAAATACCAACGCCGATGCACTCAGCAGGATAAAACTTAATGCTTTAGATTCGGATGACGAGGACGCAGACTCCATGATTGTAAATTTAGAAAAAAGGATCATAACAAAACATCTCAATAAATAAAGGAAGAATTGTCCATTATTGACTCAGATAATAATAGCACAGAGTCACCCATTACGATTTCTGATAATTCATCAGATAGGACAACATCAATCTTGGGCCTTCCCTATTGAAGAACCCGTTTATGTCCAATCCGAAAGCAGCAAATCGCAAACCGTACACTCAGCCGCTAATTTAGAAGGCACAGGCATTCCTATCCTGCACGAAGCCATAGAAAACAAGCCAAACCAAATACTCGTATTTTCGTGGTTAAAAAAATGAGATGCAAGTAAGAGACCTATCGAGAGAAAAACATAAAATTTTAGAAGAAGTTTTGCCAATAAGCAACACTGAATTAATAAAAAACTTCTTAATAGAATACATTAGACCAAAAATTACATATTTTATTTATTTTGAAGAAGAGGAACATCGAAAACAGTTTAGTAAGTTAGTCCTAGCATTATTTAAAAAGGAAATGGGTACGACTATATGCATGTACAGAACGAGTCTTGTATGTGGATAATGAAAATGAGCAAGGACAATGTTTAGCAATATCACCAAGAAAAAACATGCCACCGGGGCATAGAAGAATCTTTAGTCAAACTACGAAGAAATTATTGTTGGAAAAAAATGGAGGTAACAGTTGCTGCTGTTATAAATGCTTGTGATGCTTGTCGATCAATTAAATATGACAGGAAACCACTTAAACCATTTTTACAATTAACGCAGACTCAAGATGCACCCTTTCAAGAACTTTCAATACATTTGTTTTCAATAGAAGGAAAATGCTATCTAACACTAATAGACGCATTTAGTAAACTAGGACAAGCAATTAAGATTTCCAACAAATCCACACCCGAAGTGATTCGAGCACTGATAAAATATTTTTCATTCTACGGCATCCCGAAAAGAATCAGTTCAGACATGACATATTCCATAATGGCCTATAGCCATACTGTTTACTCAACTACCAGTTTAACTCCTTTTGAGGTAGTATTTGGTCACACAGATTGCGTAAATCCATTCAGCACAAAGATAAACCAAGTTATAAGAAAGCGAAGGTTGTGGGCGAGACTAAACGTAATGTGATCCCAATTAAAGTAATTACCGAAAGAAACGATACAAAAGCCCCCATTAAAAATATTAAACGCCCTCCACAGGTGGTGTATTCAGACAGTAGCAGCGACAACAGTCGCTCTCCATCTACAATTACTAGAAGGGAACCCAGGACCCGTTAAGGAGGGCCAAGCGTATGTACAAACAGACAGTTGGACTATCATTAAGACTCTTAGCTTACAAAAAATCTGCGATGATCTGGTATTATTAATGTCAAAATTTTCCGTATTCCAAAATCTAATGAATCTTAGACAACCTTATCCTCAGGATTCTATTGGCATGTTAGTACACGTCAACACCTGCGTGATATTACTGTGCTAAATATCGTCAACTAATATCGACGTTCCAAAGAGGTCTCATAAATCCACTAGGATCCATTATAAAAATTATAACGGTAACGGTCCGATGACTCTCTTAAATACGATAGATTAACTCCAAGATAAGTCATGACCAAAATGGTTGTGTCTAAAAGATAACTATTGTATCCAAAATGTTAGACAATTTCATAAACACTACCGAACTTATAAGCAAAAATGGCATAATACTTGCACGTTTAAAGAAAGTTAAAGCGCCATAGGGCGAATGTTAAATACAGAAAGTAATCGGTTTACCATCCTCATACATATTGGGTTTATATAGCTTATTCATGAGTAGTTTTATCTTCACTCATCAAAGTGAAGTAAAACAGCTCTAGCATTTAGTAAGAGTTCTATATACACCAATCTATTGAAATTCTACCGAATTATTATACCATTTAAACTAATATCTCAATCGGAAAGTTAGTGTATGAATCTAATCGAATCAAATTAGTTAAATTGGAAGAAACAATTTCTGTCAAATCTTATATTAAGAAACCAGATCGTAAGTGGAACTTCCATTATAAATAATGGAAGTTCCATTTACAGATAATTCAGTCAATTATTTCAAAATGTATTCTTGCCTATTTCCTGAGCCTAAAAACACAACCTACCATATTACTCAAATTTCCATACCTGTTGGTAAAGGTGAAAAGTACCTCACTGGTCATGCTCCATGTCATCCGCTCGCCGCTGGAGATCAGTTCCTGTGTACTGGGATAACCAGGTTTTATATCTGGGACAAACTTGCGAGAACAGCTAATAAAGTTCGCTAATAATCATACTTATTGCAAACAGCATCCTATTCATATTGAAGACGTCAAGGTCAGAAATTAAATACCGACAGTTGGATCTCGTCACCAAATTAAGAACAAAATAACCAAACAATGTGACGAAGATTTAACCAAATATTCGGTATTTGGGACGTATCTTATCACTGTTGACGAGCCTTGTGACCTAGACATCAGCGGAATTCGGATTCGGCATCACCGGGTCTACACAGAGAAAGGACCTGCGGTGTCACCAATTCCGGTCATCAATCTACCCACGCTGCACTCGAATGCAACCCTATCTAGCACACGTACAGTTAACATGCGTGAAATTAATCTTGACGACATTAATCTAGGCGACATTCATGTCATATGCATTGAAAAACAGTAAAGTATTTGACAGTGTTATATCATCAAAGACAGATCCTAAATTCAGTGCTTTAGCCTTCATCATGTTTTGTAATCTTAATGCTCTTGATGTTTATATATTATGTGTTTAGATGTAAGATTTTAAAATTTATAGACTCTTAAAATCATCGGAATATGCCAAAGTAGAATTCGATAATTTCTCTCTTAGGGAGGAAGAGTTATGCATCCCCTCACCCTTCTGTATTGGACTGAGAGGGCTTGTTAGCAATTTCGCAATATAGACATTAAGCCTTTCTCAGTCCTCAACCGTGAGAAAGCATAAGCGTTTATGTTACTTTTCTGAGGAATCTGAACAAGCGTTCCCAGGCTAATGCAGCGCGCATTATTAATTGTGAACTTGTTTTAATTCATTAACTTTAGTGCCCCCATATCGGCAACACCTACCGTGGTTAAGTTAATTAAAGCCTCAATATCGGCATTTAGTTTTTATTTTAGTTTTTAAAAACGTTATTAAGTGCTCCCGACATTTGACTACCTATTTAATAAGTTTTGAATACGATGATTTCTAGATTTCCTTAAAACACCACATACTATTCCGAAAAACATTCTTTTGTTATTTTGTGTAATAATTAATGTATATTTGTTATTGTATGTTAATAGTATTTACTACTTGTTACATTTATTTTATACTTCTAAAAATAATTATGTTTTATTTCTTCACTTATACACCTATCTAATTTTTGACCGACTTCCCAAAAGAAGGAGGTACTCAATTAAAACGTGATTTTTTTGATATATGTTACCTCGTTGCTTCGCTCCTAGTAATCTAATTTTTTTCTTTCTTTTTTTAAAGATCGGGATAGATTAACACTACCTACCTACGTCCTGCCTACCGTAGGATATAGGATCTTACGTCTCGTTTACCCAGTATGTACGCTGGCTACGGCGCCCTTTAAACCAGAACACCATAGTGTTTTCACATTACCGCTTTGTAGCAGAAATGGGCATATTTGGGCATACGGTGGTACCGTCCCAGACGGCCCCCTGTAAAAAGGGTTTCCGTCGTTTTAGATGCTTCGCAGAATATAGATACCGAACCAAAATGAAAGGCGGATTCCATAAAGTCTTTTTTAAAATATTTTACTACTAAAGTTAATTACTTTATTATACATAATATAAAACTGAATTGAATGATAATTATCTTCTCAAGAAATAAAGTCCATTAATGTTAAAGAAAATCTAAAGGGAAATCATTGAGGATATAACTATCATATATTATTCTAAATCACCTATAAACACATTTTTACGACTTTAATCTGAGCGTGAACGCGTACAACACTCACATAAGCCAAAAATTTATTATTACAATAATGGTTTGTGTATTTTTTGACCGACTTCCTAAAAGAAAGCAGCACGATGAACTTGGATAAAACCATGGTCATATTTAACGCGTACGTCGATCCGAGACCGAACACAATTGATGGCAAACGCTCGAACTAGGTAGAAACAACTTTGTGGGAGAGGCCATCTGAAGGATTCGGGTGGACTGGACAGCTTTTCATAAGCTATGGCGAGGGCTATGCTCGGAGTATCTCTGAAGGACCGTATCAGAAATGATGTGATCCATCAGAGAACCGATATAGCCACCCGAAATAGTAAGCTGTAGTAGCAGTGGGCAGGTCATATAAGCCGCAGAACTGACGACCACTGGAGAGAGGAGATAACTCTGGAGTGGAGGCCGAGGCTCGGCAAACGTAGCGTAGGACGCCCTGCGGCTAGATGGAGTGACGACTTTCGCAAAGTGGCCGGTGTGGGCTGGATAAAAATCAATGAAAAAGCCGAAAATCGTAAGCGGTGGCGTGCATTAGGGGAGGCCTATGTCCAGCAGTGGACTGATAATGGTGATGATGACTATGGATAGGATAGAGCAATATTTGTTATAATGTAAAATAAATATTTATGTAATAGTCTTAGCATAAAGTAAGTTTTTCTCCTAGCCGTTATAGTGTTAAATGATTTTGAAACTATCTAAATATAATTAATAGTCTTAATGCTTAAAACAGCAATTGCCATTATCTCTTAAGATTTAATAGCATTTTACTTATTTGTGACCCTGTACCCATCATAATATTTTATCTTAATTTTAACCTTTTTATTCCCATTTTTCGTTTTAACTTTTAGCAATAAAATTTTCATTTCTTTGTTTTACGCTTTATAGCCACTGTTGCTGTCATACGAGAAACGTATATATAAAATAACTTGCTAAGTTTACTTAGAAAGTCTATATTTACTGGTTGCGTGATTACATAAAATTTTTTTTTTCTTTGAATCTGTGAACTACTTTTTGCACTTTTTTTATTAACAATCAATCATCAAGTTACAAACTAATTTCGTGATAAAATATTTATATTAATAAAATAATAAAGTAGAATACAGAAAAGAAAAAAAAATATTATTTGACTATTGACTTTTGTATAATAATACAAGTTGAATATAACTGGAGAAAACAAGACAGGAATACTTTTATCGATTGATAGTAGATACCGATTTGTTTAAAAGGAGCGTAAAATTAATAATGATAAATTTTGCTTTTTATCCGGACTTAAATTTGAAACTTACTTGGTATAATAATTTTAAATGTAATGGTAATTATGTTGCAAGAGAAGAAAAAGCCCTAATGTGTTTAGAATAATAATAATCCCCAGTCAATTACGACAACGGCCGCCGACGTATATTGGAGATATGATAGTGCACAGGTGTACGCGCAAACACAGGCGCACTCCCTATTCCTTTATTCTTCTTAAAGCCCGATGTTCTGTCCCCGCAGGATCCGAAGCCACGGCCTCCAGTTTTCTGGTTTAAAGCGCAAGCCAATTTAATTAGGCTAAGGAGAAATTTCAAAGGTGCAAGGTATTTCTAAAAAATCAATGGTGAAGTACACAGTGAAAATGGTTAAAATCTGATTTAAGTCTTGTTTAATTTATTACTTTGGTTAAACAAAATAATTTTATGTTATTTAACATTTTAGACTGGAATATTATCTTCCTTTCATTTACTAGTTTAAATCAAATAATATAAAATATTTAAAGAACGGGCCAATGCCGAGCAAATAAGAAATTGAACGTTTAATTTTATTTATTATCTTGGTTTATTGTGACCCTTTTAAGTGACTGTTTTAAAGGTTTAAGTAATTGGATACCAATTGTCGAGTTTTCTTTTTATATGTTTTTACCAATTTCAAATTTAAATAAATATTTCTATACTTAAAACTAATGAAGTATTGCCACGAGTGAAAGATGGATGACGACCTGCCAATGTGCAGGGAGTTGGTGAACGCAAGTGCCAATTTCTGCCAAAAATCAGAAGTGTGTAAGCAGTTTTGTCTTCTGGTATAAAGAGCACCGTTGCCAGCGTAGTTATTAGGTAAACGAGACATTACAACATCATGTCTCAGGGTGGTGAACCAAACGGGGTCTTACTCTGCTTTTCTTATGAGCAGGTTGAGTATCACTTACTATAAGGTGAACATGCAGCTCGTCTCATCGCTTTAACCAATTAAAAAGTGGCTTATGGTTGTTATCCATTACGTCTCTTGGCCCTTTGCAGGGCATGACTGGACTGCCTCCGTAGCCTAGTGGTATGGGCGTGCGCTTTAGTAACCGGAGGTCCTGGGTTCGAATCCTGCGGGGAATCAACAAATTTTCATTATTGTTTCCTAGTTGGTTAGGGCAATTTGGACCGATGACCCAATTGTATGAAAAGTAAGATGATCCATGCATCGGATGGGTATGTAAAAAAGTCGGTCCACCCACCAGCACGCATTGGACCAGCGTGGTGGGATATAGTCTAAAAACCCCCTTATGGATAGGGCTGTATTGGGGGAGGCCTATGTTCGGCAGTGGACTATCACAGGCTGATGATGATGATGATTACGGTTGTGCAAAGCTAGGGTTCTCAACGCCTTATATTCTCCTCTTGGACGTCCTGAAATAAGAGACGTCGTAATTCCTGTTTAAAGAAGTTAAAAACTGATTAATGACTTTTCTTAAGTGCTTTATAAATAAAATATGCGGCTTTACGTTAATCGTAGATAAAATTCTTTATTTGATTCATATTTGTAAATTGCTCACCTCATCTTACATTCCAACATTTTATGTAACTGTATACTATAAAGTTAAGGTTCTATACGAACATATTGTTCTTATGCATGTTTCAATTTTATTGTAAAAGATGAAAAAAAAGTTCCGGTGAGTTTCTTTTCGCCGGTTTTTTTCTGGTCAGAGGTGTACTTTTTCCAAACTGGTGGAAAATTAGTGTACTGTATCGCTCCTATGTTAAATAAATATATTTTATTTTTAATTTGAGTTTAAGTAAGTTAGCCTAACTAAATAAAAGTTGAATCATTATTAGCTTAAGCAGTTTCTTAATTACTTCAATCACGCTTGGGGCACAAATATGGCAAAGAGTTTTTGTCCTTAGGTAATCCTGAAGGACAAAAAATTCTTTAGCAATTAGAATGCTTATGATCCCTAAGGCACTAACTCTACGGGGCGAGTCGAGACAGAAAGGCTTCAAGGACGCATTTACTTGAGGGGAACTCGGGGTATTGGCCCAAATTATACTTGAAAATAATTCATGTGGCGCCTAAATTAGAAACGTGGGCTTAGTCATTAAAAATTGGCTAAATTTGACGCATTGGAAATGATAGTTCTAACTATTGAACACATCAATATATTAACCCTACTTTTTGTGTTAATAAATTTAATTATAGTCATAAAAAAGGATCAAACAAACAAACACAATTTAAATAATTTAGTCAGCTTAAAATTTACAGCCGACAAACCTACATTTATCTTCATCAAAAGTACAAACATAATTAACTTTTTAAATTAAAAATGTTTAACTCAAAAACATAAAAGCGTGGCTCTGTTGTGGTTCCGTTAATAAATTAGTGGGTTTTATTGCTACTCTTTTTGTTCTCTTTCAACCATGTTTGTTCTATTTTGATAAGGGTTTTAAAAATACTCATTTGAATGATAGTATTTAAAATTTGTGCAATTATAATCCACTCAATGATATTGTGACCTAAAAAGTACACGGATAAATTCTGAGCATTGATTTAAAGTAATAACATTTTTATTTTAGTCAATGTTTGCCGTTTTTTTATTTAATTTAAACACTTTTCACTTTAAAACTTTCTGACCTTTAACCTAAACCAAAGTTGCTAAAGAAACAAAAAATACGAATTTTGAAGCTTTTTAACTTAAAGTTGCCAGAACTGAGTATCAGTGTATATTTTTTTTCAGAAACCGGAGAAGTTAAAGTCCTCAATGGTCTTGATTCGTTTCTCAACCTTTGAAGAGTTTGGCGATTCCCTTAATTAAGATGATCAATACCTCAGATAGGTATGAAGCTCATCAATTATAAATCAAAATTATTAACGCTCTCTTAGTTTGCTTTGACATATGATTTTATTTTTTTATCCTTGACATTAAAGCTTCCAGACTTTAGTAAGCTTATCTAATACAGAGTTCGGTGGAATCTCCCATCCCACAAGTAGGTACATTATGATGGTTAAACTTTAGTACGTGACCAATAGATCATTTAAAATGCTGCCATTTTAAATGCTAATATCTTTATAATTCCCAATCAATATGTCATGCATGATACGTTTAATGCTTTGTGGGTATTCGATAACTAGATATATCCCGGCCTTTATTAAAGACCATTTGAAGAAGTACATTTATGTAGAACGTATTTTAAGTTTATGTTTTACGGTTTGGAAGCGCTTGCAATTTAATCGCACGATATTGTGATTTTTTTGGTTTTTGTGACCACGCCGAAATTTTCTTAGTAACTATAAAAAATATAGCGAATACCTGTCATTTAGAAAAGAATAAACAAAATCATAGCACTAGGAGCGGAACTTCGAGGTAATATACTCAAAAAAAGAACACGTTCCTTCTCTTATCGAAATCCTTCTAACGTTCCTTCTAATATCGGAAATCGGTCGAAAAACATACGGATTTTATCGCATTTAACAATACAATGGTACCATACAATGTTTAAGACGTTTCAAATTTTTGCAAGGTTCATAATATATACAAACTTTTAAGATAAATGAAAACAAAAGGTAACTAATTTCTTTCTAAGAAGTTTAGTTTAGATAATCAAAAAGAGTTAGTTTAGACGAAGATTATCAAAAGTTTTAAAAAATAATCACTTGTTTATTGATTGGTACACATTAAAAATGCTCAAGGGTCATAAATAGTTGACAAAGGAACAAAATTGGTTCCGACAGACATTTGCAATTTGATATCTGACAATTTGATAAATTGACAGTTTAAATAGATTACTTAGCCTGCATGATAATCGTCTTTCATTCGCCTAATCTGAAAACAAAAGAACAAAAATATAAGTATATTATGATATTAACCATCGCAGTAATTTTAATTTAGTATGTTTTTAAATAAGTTGTAAAAATAAAAAAAGATAATTACTTTAAGTTATAAAATAATAATTGAAAATATATATTATTTTTACAAATAATTTTAAACTGAACCGAAACCGAACTAAATGACTTTTAAATAAAATAATAGAGTTAATTATTAACAGAGGTTGAATTAAACTCTTACTAGAATTTTAATTTCAAAGTATTTGCACGTAGCAGTTTTATTACAGTGAATGAAAAGCTCAACAAAGTTTTTACAAATAAATCATGCTGTTTTCACGTTCGTTAAGGCTTTACTTCCAACTTACATTATATTTAATTTCGCAGACTTTTCGTCAAATGGTTGTGTAATAAATAGTATAGTTAAACGAATTTAATCCCACTTAATTACTATACTATTAGAGGTGGGGACCTACCACGTTATAAAACAATACATTCCTTTTAGTAGGCTATAAAAAATACAAGTCTTATGTAAATAGGTATTTGGGAGTTCTTCATCGCAGCTTGAGAGATGAGTGAAACTCAATTTGCAGAATAGGAATAGGAATGCCTTTATTCGATTTTTTTTATTACGGATGACTCACGTTGGTGGAGTTAACCGCTACTACTACTAGAATTTTTTTTTTGCTTTGCAAAATTGTTTTTAATTATTTTATTAAAGCTTTATGCACTAGTAAGTACAAAGGCGAATTTAATTCCAAAAGGTATTATCTACCAGTCAACCTTTGGGTGGTACAGAGAAAATTTGGTAGGTGCGCAGATATATAACAAAACAAAGGAAATACTTTTAATAAGCTTAAAGCTTAAGTGTGTATACATTAAAACAAAATAACTATATATCATTAATAAAATGACGCCAGGAACATTAATACATATTCTATACGTTAACTTACTTAAGTTAATACAAATAGATAAACATAAATAAATTACTAAAATTTAAACCAACCTTACAAATTTATGTAAGGTATAGTCACAATTGCCAAGTCTGTTGAATCAGAAAGAAATTACAACAAAAGACAGTTATAATTTTCAAGAAAAAATAGAAAAATATGAGCTTTGTAAAAACAAAAATCGTAATATAGTGTACTCTTAGTAAAACAAGCACATAATAAGTATACTATACCCAAATACATAGTTCGAGAAAATAGAGTTCGACAAAACTAAATCTAAAATTTAATATTTGTCAATGTAACTTTGTTCTTTTATGATGTTACAGATGCTTGAGTGTATTAAAATTAATATAATAGTTTAAATAATTTATATTTAATTAAAAAGCAAATTGATGGTATTAAGTTTATTTTAAACATGTTTTTTATTTACGCGATTATTATGCATATTAAACTCCTTTTATCAAAGCCTAGTGGTAAAGAAATCCGCTTAAGAAACCGGAGGTTGTGGGTTCGAATCCTGCGGGGACTCAACTACTTTTTTAACTCGTTTACTAGTTAGTTAGGCCAATGCGGGCTGATCATCCAAATGCCTGTAAATTGAGATGATCTATGCATCGAAGGGGCATGTAAAAAGTCGGTCCTGCACGTTATCTTTCTCCGGGCGTATCAGTTATCCATCCCATCTGGCTTTGAAAGTACACAGTATTAGGAAATGCTATTGTGTTTGCGCGTACTCTTGAGCACTATAATATCTCCCGCATAGTTGGCTGATCTCTAATGTTATCTATAATGATATCTTCATCGCACATAAAATTCAGTATTTTACGAATTTTGCGCATTAGTTATAAATATTTACGTTGCTATCACCGAGTGAAGCCACCAACAGTCGAAAGAGTGCCTGCCGTCAGAACACCAGAAGAGTTAACGACAAAATTGGTTCTATTTTAAAGCAAGCTTCTGTTAAAACATGCTTGTCATTTGTCAACTTCTGTCAAAGAAGATTTGTCAATTATTACCATCCGCCAATTGAAAAGTCCTCTACAAGTACTGTGGGTGTACAAACTAGACTGTGGGTGTGGTCTCTTTTACATTGGACAAACAAAAGAACCAAAGTTAAAGAACAAATAGCTGATGTGAAGCACCGACGCCTGAAGAAATCTGCAGTTTGCAACCATAGTGTAGACATTTTTATTCAAAATAAAAAAAGAACGTCAAATTATATTCAGGATAATTTGGGACGCTATAAAAATCAAATTTTATATATAGATATAAAGAGAGGATAGTTGATCTTCGCCACCTCCGTGGGATTCAATAATTTTAAAAATTAAATCCAGAGATATAAAAACTACAAGGCCACATGACAAAATAGTTTGCCAAAGCAATGTTCACAATTAAGAAAGTAAAAAGATACGTCAAATCCATACTAATATTATGATGGAAAGTAACTCTGTCTGTCCGACCGTCTTTTCTGTCTAATCCATGGAACCAATTTAGACGAAATTTAGTAGGTACTTTGAATAGACTCCGATAAAGGATGTAGACTAATAATTATTGCGATAAAAGTGGTTGAAATGGTTGAAATAGGTGATGAAATTCATATGGAAATCATCTCCGTCAAATGGAAAACAACGAAATTTTTGTATCTAGATACCCGAAAAGAGCCTTAAGTGTTTTTAATTTAATGGTTTTAAACTATACGGGAATGACCTATACTTTTAATGGAGATAAAAGTTAAAATAGAATTCGTTATTGTCTAATGATAGGCACATACAACTGTAACAACTCATTTATATGATATAATACAGAATATTTTAATACACCTCGCTTTCTACTTATTTCACGCGGTCAAAGTTGCGGGTAAAAGCTACTTTTAAATAAAAATCCTTGATGGTTGTTTTAAACACATTGAGGTACAAAGATATACTATGTTAGTATCCCGTGACCATAAATGCTGGAAAGGGTCCGAAACGTCGGGTATAAATATATATAAACTAAATACTAGTTTATAGACGTCTAAGTATGGCTTTAAAATTTTAATTAAATTTTTTACAGATTACCGCCAGCATTTGTGCCGGTTATGGAGACAACATCGAAAACGTTGTTAATGTTTGCGGCTTTTGAATAACGTCTCCTAGGAAGTACAATTAATTTAAATTCCATCTGCTTGGAAGTTGTTGACAAAAACCGCCGTACTTATAAATTTGTTTCACATGAAGCGTCAGAAACTTTATGTTTAATGAATATATAACAATTTTTTAATAAGTTCGCTTGAAATACATATAAATTGAGTGGCTAAAGATGATTTATAGTTCAGAGTTTAAAGAAAAAATTAAATTTTCTGGTATAAAGCTATTCTTCACCTATGTTTAGTCGATGGTTTATTACCTTTCATATAATAGTATTGCTGTCTCTCCGTCTGTTCGAGTTTACCGTATAAACCATTGAAACGATTTCACGGAAATTTGTTAAATACTTAGAATAGGTTCCAACAAAGGACTTAGGGCATTAATCATTACGATAAAAGTTTAAAGCGTTGAAATAGGGGATGGTAGTTTAGTCTCTTATCTATCTATAGAGAAAAAGATAAAGGGAAAGTTAGTTCCGACGCACCCAGAGGTGGATCGGGCTATAGGGCAGAGACGGGGCTGTCTCAGGGGCCAGCGCTGTTGGCGTTGCTGATGAGTGTGAATGCGTTTCTGTGAACCCTAAAGGCGTCTGGAAGAAATAAGGTGGTGGTTTTAGTCGGAGTAAGTGAGAGACGTAACCTCTCTTTGCCTCTAAGTTTCCCAAACCACACATCTAAGTTTCCCAAATGGAATTAGGGAAAACAAAATGGAGACCTTTACTCAACTGAGGGACACTAAAGGTCAATTATATCTACTAAATAACTTTTCTGCATATTGCACAAATATGATGTACTAAGCTAGCAAATAAAAATATTTTGAGTGTGCATAAAACACACGTTATACTGTTCGAAGCCGTCAGCCGGTTTAAGAGAACACCATAAATTTTTGGTATGTCGAAATGACCATACATTGGGACGTTCACGTCAATTACCGCCATTTGACAGCTATAACAAAACCGCGAAGAACCGCATGTCATCGTTATTAGTCTACGCTGTCATATTTTATGAATTCCATATATATGATTTTAAAAACTATGACAAGGTGCACATTAAAACTGTAACAATATTACAAATAATTGAAAGAACCTTTTTTTTATTGATTGAAGCGACGAGAAGAGCTGGAAGCTTAGCTAATGATAAGTGTCACGCCATCATCGAAAGACTCACTCGCCTCACCTCTCGCTCACCTAGTAATTAGGTTGACAACAATGCCCTTTAAACTGGTAGACATAATGCTTATGCACAGCTAGTTTTTGGCAGAAATAGGCACCGGATGACCACGTGCATTTTGCGTGAAAGTACCTTTCTCAGAAATTTAAAAGAAACCTTGTTAAAAATAGGCTTTAATAAATTGCCTTCATCTTTACAGTAATTTTAATACATTTTTTTTTGCTTTTTTGTAAATAATATAGTACTAGTTGAATTACATAGTAGTAAGTACTTTGTATAGCGCGTGAAGTGTTTGCTCATAAATAAACAAGCACAAACAGTAAATTCATCTCATCAACAAAAGGTAAAATATATCTACGCTAAACATTTCTATAAAATTATGCGCTACGTATTAATTATCAACATATTAAATGTAATCGAAATATATTACAATGTAGCTTTCTTTTTTTTGCTTACTTTGTTTACTCGTCTTTGTTGAGTCTTAGTTTTTGCTAATTATAACAAAAAGTATGACGACTTCGAACAGTCATTTCACTATTCGAAGTCGGTTCACTTGAAGTGAAATTGCCCTAATTTCTGCCACCGCATTTAAAATGTTTCATATCCTTTATGCTAATAGAATTTTCAATTTTTCAATTTATTAACTTTTGTGATTTCATTCTTTTTTTTACACTATACATAGCTAATTGCAATTAAAAAGGTTACCTTTATTACCTTATAGTGGGTTATTCTTTAAACATGAATATATGCTATCAGATTTTATTCAAAACAAATTCAGTACTTCTTAATTTAATCGTTAAATCTTTTGTAAAACACATTTAATGTCTATCTTTTACGGTTTTGGCAGCGTTTGTAATTTTATCGATACGAGGTTCGATTTGTGGTGCCTAACTTTTTAGTTATCAAATATTTATTTAACAACAAATAGAATCAATGGAAAGCTAATATCTATTATCTATATATATAAAAGTTGTTTAGTTACACCACTTATAACTCAAGAACGCAGAACAGATTTGGCTGAAAATTGTTAGGGAGGTAGCTTAGAGCCAGGAGACGGACATAGGATACTTTTTATTCCGTTCGACAGCGTTCCCGTGTGACTTGACATGAAGAACGTCAGTCACTATAAAACGTGTATAACAAAAAGAATCAGACATGGAATAACAAACACGCAAATGACAGCTATAGTAATTGACGTAAAATGACAGCTATGCAATGACGTATGGATGACAATTTGATATTTGTAAGAAATCAATATTAAAACTATTTCTATTAAATAAATAATTAACAAGTGGATTGAAGTGAAGTGAAGTTTAATTAATAATGCCGCGATCAAGACTACCGAATCTTTCCCGACAAAGCCGTAATGCAAGAAGAATACAAAATACTGCAAATAAGAAAGGACTGAAGAAGAACAATAAATTGCACGTGAACAGCGCCGCGATAGTATGGCTCGACTTCGATTAGCTTCTCAATCACGAGGCAAAGTGAAGCAGCCCGTGAAACAGCTCGGTTGGCAATGCAGAATCGTCGAGCAGACAACAGAAGTCAACAAATAGATAATTTGCGACGCAGAACAAGATATTTAGCTGATTTGAATCGAGCAGCGTTTCGATACGATTGCAGGAATGATTACAGCTTGCATCCTAGCGTTTGCATTGGGCAAATGGACGTTGTTTTGCAGTATTGTGGTGCATTAAAGTTTTCCGGAGAAACGCCTGGATTATACTGCCTTTAATGGTAAAGTGAAATTGCCAGTGTTGACTCCGCCACATGAGCCATTGTATTTATTGCTTGTGGCGAAACACAAGAATCACGCCACTTTCTTGCAAATACTCGAAAACACAATAGTTGTTTCCAAATGACGTCATTTGGGCAGAACATTATCGAAGAAGGAGGATTTAATCCGACATTTAAGTGATTACTTGTACTTACATAAAATGTAGTTAAGAATAGTTTACTTTATCTGTTGGTATGTATTATATTTGCTAATACTGAACTCTACTCTCCCACAGAAAAGTGTTTATAACCCAGTTAATATTGTCTGGTTTTTATTTTGTAGATACAAGGACAGATTCACCATCGAAGTGGATCATTACTACCTTTCGAAGATACGGAGAAAAATTTATACAAGTATATTTCATAGGCAACATGGAAGACAAACTGTCGACGCGCTACAGAGATCAATGCAGGAATGAAGTGTGCAATTCTTCAAGACTTGCAGTGTCTGCTTCATGAACATCATGCGTTGGTCAGGTTGTTTAAGAGTGCTTTGGAGCGCAATGCCAATGCGACTATGAAGTTGTCATCAAAAGCAGATCAACGACCATCTGAAACACACGAACGCACTTTAATGCTCCAGCAGTAGACGAGAGTTGCCATCCCGATTGTTTGCGAACAATTGGAAAAACGCATATTGTGCTTACACGTCGCGATACTGGGCAACTGCAACAAATATCTGAAACTCATCGATCATATGACACATTCATGCCACCCACTGATGTTTTGGCAAGGAGAACATGGATATTATTTTAATAAATTAATTAATTTATTAAATTAAATAACTTTAATTTTAATAAATTAAAATGATAAATCCATTGAATGGTAAAGTATCAGTATCTTAATAATGTTAATGATCTGTATTATTTGCCTTTGAAATGGT
The DNA here is from genome assembly GCA_029286875.1 of Lamproptera curius. NCBI lineage: Eukaryota > Metazoa > Arthropoda > Insecta > Lepidoptera > Papilionidae > Lamproptera > Lamproptera curius. The sequence continues at coordinate 91,486 of JAGSMT010000387.1, forward strand.
TAATTATCAAATTTTTAATTTCAGGTGAAAGTACAAAGAGTTAGCTCAATGAATTATTATGCATATCGTTTGATGATTCGTCAAAATGCTGACAACTATTTGCTGCGGTTTCAGTCGATTGTTTCAGCAGTATTGCATTACATGTATGTAAAAATAGAAACGGAACGTTTAACATTTATGAGGTTGAACCAAGCCAAACTGCGTTCTGAGGGTACATCCATTTACCTGATGCAGTTAGTACTGAAGGAAATGCAGCTAATATTGGTCGATTAACTATTCTGCCGGCGACGTACATTGGTAGCCCACGTCATATGCATGAATATGCACACAGATGCAATGACATATGTTCGTCATTACGGCCGGCTGAGATCTCTTTATTACTTTTACCTTTAATGTAAAATGGATAGAAATTACTCAATTGCTCCTTTCCGGACAAACATCAAATGATAGACACGACGTCACAGCACGTATATTCAGGCAAAAATTCGGTCCCTGATGAATTTTGTTGTTAAACAATGCGTCTTTGGAGATACTCGATGCTGGATGTATTCAATCGAATGGCAAAAGCGAGGCCTGCCGCACGCACATTCTTATTTGGTAAGTGGAAGAATTCAGCCTGACTATAGATGATATGCCGAGATTCCTTATCGTGAAGTCGATCCAGACCTACATGATGTTATACTACTAATATGATTCATGGACCGTGTGGTGCCATCAATCCCCAATCACCTTGCATGGTCGATGGAAAGTGCTCTGAACGATATTTATGGATATTGCAACATTGAATACTGCAATTCAGTGAAGTCCATAAATATATTTGCAAATATGTCACAAAAGGCAGTAATATGGCGGTTTTGGATTGAAATCCTCGAATACCAACGATGAAATTTCACGCTATGAAGTTGGTCGTTATGTGAACTGTAATGAAGCGATTTGGCGTATATTCGCATTTACCATTCACGAACGTCATCCTACTGTAATGCATTTGTGGTGCATCTGGAGAACGTTCAACAAGTATCTTTCACGACTTCGAATACTATGCAACGTGCTGAAACACCTCCAGCAACTACATTTACCAGTTTTACTCGGAGATGCCACGTTATTATACTTGGAATGCTTCATCCAAGAATTTTCAAAGACGGAAGCAAGGCGATGCCGTTCCTGTGTATCCAGATGTGCGTTCTACTGATGCTCTTGGTCGTATGTATACAGTTCATCAAAGAATGATGAATGTTTCTGTTTGCAGTTGTTGCTGGTAAATGAGCGTGGTCAACGTCATTTGAGTCACTAAGGACTGTTAATGGTGTAATATTCCCTACATATCGTGCTGCATTGGGATACGACAATCGTTGAAGCCATTATCTCTGCATCACAAAGTCAAATACGCACATTATTCGCTATCATAATTTCGACATGTTTTCCATCAAACCCATGTAATCTTTGGCAGAAGTACAAAGGATAATATGTCAGAAGATATTTTTACGTCAAATTCGTGTCAGTTCCAGAAATCACGATATTGAGATGAATGAGAAGATACATAATCGCGCTTTACTTTTGATCGAGGATATGTTACCTCATGTGCGGTCATTTATTAATCAGGTTAGGAATGCCAGCACTATATCGTGAAATGAATGACGCATTTAATCGAAATTAAATCAGGAACGTGAATATGATCACTAGGAATTAGATTTAGTAGTTCAAACAGATGTACCCTGTCGAATTACCAACAAAAGAAACTATGATATTTTTATAATGATGAAAATGGTGGTTTATATTTCCTACGATGCCCTAAGTGGAACTCATGAAGACATTCCTCATTTCATTAGTTTTAGCTAACTGTTCGGGCGATATCTAACACTAGCGGTTGCAGTTGCTTCTCCTGGAATAGCAGCCACATTGCTTGAAGAATGCTGTACGGCTCATTCAGCATTAAAATCACTGTTAAATCTTCAAACTATTGAAAAACCAACGTGTAATATTAGCAAAACACATACAGTGTGTAATATAGCATGGCGCATAAACGTGCATTAGAGCACAACTGAACATTAAAAGATTTAGCAATGACACGAGATGTTTGGAGGAGGAATGATTTTACTTTCTGGCGATTTCCGCCAAATACTACCAGTAATTCCTAGATCTAGGCTGCCGACGAAATAAAAGCTTGCCTCAAATCGTCAAATTTATGACGCCATGTGTAGAAACTGCAACTGACAACAAACATGAGAGTAACATTGTTAATGATACATCTGCTGAACATTTCTTCGAGTAATTGCTAACTATCAATATGGCCAAGTACCTGTCGATGAATTGAGCGAATTAATATCATTTTCAAATAATTCTTTAATTTTGTCTCATCAAAGACGAGTTATCAACAACTTATTTCCAGAAATTATTTCTAACTACAAAAGTAATGAATGGTTGAGTGAGCGAGCAATTTTAGACTAAGAATAAAGATGTAGATGACTCTGAACTACATAATTCAAAATAAGATCATTGGAACAATGCATTCATTCCAATCTATTGGCTCCGTCACAAATAAAGTTGAAGCGACAAACTATCCAATAGAGTTTTTAATTTCTTTGGACGTGCCTCCGCAAATTTACGCCTAAAGGTTGGCTCCGTGAATTATGTTTTGAAACAAACCAACCAAACTGTCAACTGAGTACGCGTTTAGTGGTTAGAATTGATGAACAATGTTATTTACGCTACGATAATGCTAGGAAAATTTAAAGGTGAGGAAGTTCTCATTCCCAAGATACCGATGATCCCAACCGATATGGCGTTTGAATTTTATAGACTTCAATTTCCGATACGTCTTGCATTTGCCATGAACATCAACAAATCGCAAGGCCAATCCTTAAAAGTTTGTGGTTTAAATCTAGTACATTCATGTTTTTCCCACGGTCAATTATACGTGCTATGTTCACGGGTCGGAAGACCATCTGCGTTGTTTGTTTTTGCGCATGATAATAAAACAAAAAATGTCGTGTATCACAAGTTACTTAAATGAAGAGCAACCTATGTACAAAAACAAATACAGAAATAATTATGAATGATTAATGAAGATTTTTTTTTGTTGTATAATAAAAACTGCTTATTTATTGACATTAAGGCGGAACAAAGTTCGCGTGGTCAGCTAGTTTAAAATAAAATTAAAAAATGGATACTAAGAGCGGAGCAACAGGTAATATATATTTGTAACAAAAAACACGCACTGAATTGAATAACTCCTTTTGAGAGAGACGTCAAAATATGATAAATTCTTTGGCATTATTTGTTTGTTGAGAGTTAGTAACTACAGTTCAAAATTCACTTTATAACCTTATTCATTATAATTGTAGTTTAACGTTTTCTTTGAAAAATAAAATCTGTCATAAATATTACTGAAAATATTTCTTAATATAATAAAATTAATAATGTAATAATAAAATGAAATGAAAACAAAAAGGCAAAAGAAGAAATATATATAAAATTAAATGATACGAAAAAGTCATCATCAGCATCATCATCAGCCTGTGATAGTCCACTGCTGGATATAGGCCTCCCCTAATATACCCTTATCCATTAGGCGGTTTTAAAATCCTTGTATTTTTACACTAATTCATATATTCTTCAAATAAATATTTTATTATATGGGACTTAGTTTTAGTCTAAATTATCTCGATTTTGTATTAATGTTTATATTTTGTTATAGTATGTTACAATATCAAACAGTACGTTCTGAGACTATTTCTAGTGGTTTAATGCATAAGACAATAAATAATTCAGATGATGTTTAAAACTTAGATATAATGTTTTGGTTGGTACTTGTAGTTTAAGTAATCATTGATAATTTTAAATCGTATCCTCTCATAAATAATTCTGTGTTATGGATTTTAATATATTTAATTTCTTTTATAATATTTACAAAACATGATTAAAATTATACCAAGTCACGGGACAATGGTGAGCATTGTCCCGTGACTATCATTCATAATAAAAAAACGTAAAACTGTATTATTCATCAGGTATCTACGTAAGCAATTGAAATTATCATATGCTCTGTCTGATTGCAGTATCAATCATCAAACGAAAGGAATGAAGAAAAAAAACTCTCGTTGACGTCCCAATTTTAAATTCAATGATGTAAATAGAACGTTTTATTAGCTATATACAATGTTGATTGATTTATAATCTGTTATTAAATAGATTATAGTTATTTTGGATATTCACTTGTTTTAGTATATCACTGTATTGTCATAGAACTTATTCAATACTAACTGGAGATAAAAAATATAAAATTAATATAAACACTATGAATCCTGCAGGGCCCGATCATGTTTTTCAGTCGATGATTTTCATTCTAAACTTCGATGCGACACTTAACTTTCACTTAGTTAATGACATCTTGGTGATATAATCAATGATTGTCAACATCAATAGCAACACCTAACGCTTACTTTAAGATTATTTGACGAAAAGTGTTTCATCACTATAATATCACGTTCAATATTTGGAACAGAAATATAGGACATCAATTTTCAAATTAATAGTAATCTATATATATAAAGAAAGTCGTGTTAGTTACACCATTTATAACTAAAGAACTGCTGAACAGATTTGGCTGAAATTACGTGAGGAGGTAGCTTAGAACCAGGAATAGCACATAGAATACTTTTTCCGGTTTTGAGAAATTTAGAATTCGTTTTCTATTCTAACCTTACCGCTTTGGGCAATTTTAACTTTTTAATGTAACATTATGACATTTAACGTTTAAATCAAATGCTTCGATAAAAGTAATTTTATTGGTAGGAAATACATGTAAAATAATTGATTTATTATTTCCCTCAAAAACGATGATGATAGAGATTGAATTTTTTAGTTTACGGATATTTAAGAGCAATCATATCTAACATAGAAAGTTCAATTTAATACGGAGTTTTGGCAAGTTTGCATGGAGTAATCTGAACGTTACTAACATATCAATTGGTTTACTTGGTTATCGGTACCATACGTATGTTTTATTTGATTAACAGTTGAATTTGCGTTTTTGAAAATGCCATTAGACGTAGATATACAAGAGCATGTTAAAGTGATAAGCACGACGAAGCGTGGAGTGAAGTTGAATGGAATCGATAAAATCAAAATCAATAACATATAAATGTTGCGTTTAACCCGTATCAAGATGCATAGAAATCGAGTACAAATCAAAAGAAATTGTTGCTATTGGACCAATGAACGTTGTATGCCCTGAATGTGTTGTAATAAGACAGATTGATGCCATTGGTACCGTCACCAGAACCATTACCTCATTGGTTTTTTTTGCAAATGGGCCAGGTTCTAAACATTTTTGACATATAAATACAATAATTGTTTTAAAATAACGTCATTTGGTGCAACAAAAGTTATTCAAGAAAATTTTTAGCAACATTCAAGATTCAGGGTCATATATATATATTATTTAACAAGTTACTTTTTGCCAACGCCGAATAGTGACTTAGCAAGAAAAGTCTATCAGTGTTTTGTACACAATATTTCGGTAAAAACCAATTGTAGAAAACTCCAAACGTTTTTCATCGACATAGAATTGGTTGCATTATTCCGACCGCTTTGCGGTCTGATAATCAAATAATTGTTATCAAAGCTGATACGACGCCTACAGTACAACACGCGAGACGTTTAAATGCGCCACTAATTGACGAAGTCGCTATTGTTGTCGTGGGTGAAAATTTGAAAACCAAGATATTGTTTTACATCGGCGTAGCAATCAACAGCGCGTTTTCGCAACTAATCGATTATATGATTGGTTACTATAATATCCCATATTATTTCGGCAAGGTGAAGATAGATATAATTTTTCAGTGAGGATGATAAATCCAGATACGGGTTCAAAGTAACAAAAATTAGTTTAAAGAATCTTTAAACTAACTTTTTACCGCTGAACTCACGAGGCGTTATACAAACTGATTTTGGTTCGGGACTGGTTCGGAAAATGATGACAATCATATCTTAAAATGGCGCATCTATTCCACAATATACTGTGGATATGTACATGAAAGTTGAAACTGAGCGATCGACATTTATCAGGTTGGACTAAGCAAAACTGCGTTCTGAAAAGTATATTCATACGGAATGCAACCTATAATGATGTAAATGCACAGAATGCAAGTAGAACAACTATTCTACCAGCAACATACGTCGAAAGTCCGCGACATATGCATGAATACGCTAAAGATGCTAAGTCGTATGTACGTCATTATGGCACACCAGATTTGTTTATAACGTTCACATGCAATTCACAGTGGGCAGAAATTCGACAAGAATTATTTCTTGGCCAATCACCTATTGATCGCCACAACATTACCACAAAGGAAAGTTAAAATCGCTCACGGACTTTATTGTTAAGCATCGCGTATTCGGCGACAGGCGCGGATTGTCACATGCACACATCCTCATTTGGTTGGTAGAGAGGATACAACCGAATGAAATTGGGAATGTGATTTCTGCGGTAATTCCCGATGGTGATAAAATCCATTGTCACATGAAATCATTACAAAAATATGATTTAAGGTCCCTGTGGAATATTAAATCTAAATTTTCTGTGTATGCTTGATGGAAAGTGTTCAAAACTACGTGGTCGCTATGTTAGTAGCAACGAAGAGATGTGGCGTTTTTCTCATTTCCAATACATGAAAAACATCCATTATAGTTTACTTGGCCGTACATCTGGATTATGGTCAAAGGTGTACTTACAATGAAAACGTATTACAACGAGTTAAAGCTACCTTCCACAACATTGACCAGCTTCTTTGAAATGTGCCAGCATGATGACTTTGCTGGAACACTGCTTTATTCCAAAATGTCCCGATATTTTCTGGAATTAATCGTTTTAAAAATCTCAACGACGGAAACAGGAAAACCAGTTCAGGTTACCCTCAAGTATTTTTCACCGATTTTTTTCTTAGACGTTTGGAAAACGTTTGAATATCATTGAATGTGGCTACGTGGTGGATTTGATCGAAAATTATCGATATTGGTAATGGCAAAATACCCGATGACTCATCATTTGGATACATCATATTTCTAACAATTTTTGTCACTTTCCTTAAAGCTAAACCTGAACCCATCAGAAGGTTTTCTCAACCATTTCTAAAGTCTCAAAGATCATGTATGGTTCACGAAAAAGTTAGCTGCAAAATCGTTGATGTCAATGAAATGAGTTTTCAAAACAAGGCGAATTAATGACAAACGAATCGTAAACTATCAAAGTGACTTTTAAAATTCACTAGATTAATAAAAATCGGATCAGTAGTCATTATTGTCGAATATAAACCAGCCACATCTTTGTATTGGCACCCGATTTGCGGTGAAAAAATTAATGAACAACGCCATCGAAGCCACAATTTTCAAAGGCGAATATGTTTTGATCCCACGATTTTCTATGATTCCGAATGACATGCCATTTGACTTTGAAGGGTCACAATTTCCAGTGAGGCTAGCATTCGCAATTTCGATATATAAATCTCAGTCGTTGTGCTGTCGCTGTTTGTGGCATCAATCTTAAAAATCCACGCTTTTCACATGGCCAGTTATATGTCACCTGTTTCCATCTCGAAACGCCAATAAAACTATTTATAGCAGGAAAGAAAAAACTAAAAATATTGTGTATAATAAAGCATTAAAATAATAAACAGACTTTGTTTTTATTAATTACACCTATTCGAAGTATCCATCCTTAAGACAGGACAACGTCTGTCGGGTCAGCTATTCAATATAAATGGTAGTTTCTTGCATTCTTTATTCATTGCATAATAAAGAAAAATTAATGAGGCGTTAAAGATTTCCTGAATAAAGAATTCCATACTAAAGGTTTATTCTCTTCTCAATGATTAGCTTTCTTTTCTTTGTCTTAATACAATGTGAACAATGGGTGTCAAAGAATAGGGACAGATGATTTAGGTTAAGTAATATTTTACTGAATATTCAAAATGGAAGGTTTAATTGTCAATTAGATTATTATTCTTTTAATTTTAACACTTCTCTGTATATTCAAATGAGTTGGATATTTACAAAGAAATAGTAATAGTACGATGTTTATCAATGCCTAACTCGTAATATTTTAAGGTCATTTTGAAATGACTTTATAGCTCTTTAATTTCGACTTGATAGTGTACTATAATTTGTAAGATTGTTCACTTATTTACACTTACGGATTTGGAAGCAAAAGTGAAAAAAGATTAAAAATACTTTGTTATTACTTTATTTATCATTTAAGTTGTTAAAAGCAGCAGAACAAGACCCTCTAAACAGTTAACGCGCGTTCAGTTAATCTTATATAAAATCTTAAATTATAATGCAAGGACAAAATGTAATCCATAATTTTTGTGAACTCGACATGAAAATCAGTAGTCTGGCCGGCTGAAACTGAAGAATAAAGGAATTAGGGTTTCAAGGTTTAGTAAAATTCGAGACAATCTGTTTTATAAAAACTGGTAGGTTTAATGACTTGAATGTTTAGGAGTATTTAAAAGTGCTGCATTGCGTACATAGTGTAATCAAATTTCTATGTTATATAGACTCTATAATTTACGATTAATAGTTAATTTTAATATTTTTTATGATTAAAACAATATAATAAAATTTAAATAGTTCGATAGTGTTTGAGATCCTAAATTGTTGCTTATTATTTTATACAAATTTAGTTACTATTTGATAAACGTAAATCATACATTATTGGTAGTATGCTGTGATTTCAGATATGAATACGATATAATGATATGTGTATTTATGAAGGTGATTTGCATAATATATTTATTGAAAGCACAGATTGGCCTCAATCACATTAATCTTATTGATGCGCGTGTAGCTAATGCAATAACTCCGTGGTCGAAACAAATAGATTTATAGCAGTTATGAATATTCTAGTATTCGAAACAATGCGATAGAATTTTTGGTTGTGATATTAAAAATCTAACTTACAACGTGGTATTTTACTTGTTCTTTTTTAATATTTCTTAATATATTAATACCATTTCAGGGTTAGAACGGTATATTCATTATATATTTATAAACTAAAATTTAGTTTCCCCTGTGATTTAAACTTCAAGTTATAATTACTTTTAAAGAATGTTACTGGCCTGAAATTAATGAGAGTGCAAAGGGAACAGTGCTTAAGCTTACCCAAATTCATACTGGCTAAAAATGTAAAATTTAATCATATTATTAAGTACAATAAATTTAATGACATTAAGGTACTGTAGAATTATGTTAGCTTTGAAAATATTGTTAAAAACACGAAAAAGCCCAAATTTAATGAAGAATTCTACAATTTGACACCGTCCTGTCTGTCATGACCTACGGTGCCAACACTTAGGCATTTACGGTTCGACTGCCCTGAATTTAAGAGTCCTTAGCAAGCTATGAAGAGGCTTGCTCAGGGGTATCTCTTGGGACCAGCATCCAAAATAATGTGATCCATCAGAGAACAACAGTCACCGATTTAGCCACCAAAGTAGCAAGTTCAAGTGGAAGTGGGGCGGTCACATAAGTCGCAGAACTGGCAACCGATGGAGACGGAAATGTCTGGAGTAGAGACCTAGGCTCAGCAAACGTTGTGTGCGATGCCCTGCGGCAAAATGAAGTGTCTACATTTGGAAAGTGGCCGGAGAGGACTAGGTAAGAATAGCCGAAGATCGGAAGCGATGGCCCACTTGAAGGGAGGCCTATGTCCAGCAGTGGGCTGACACAGTCTAATGATAATGAGGTTTAAGCGTTTAGTTTTTAAAACGTAAATCAGCAGAATGTAAGTTAATGAAGTTTTTATACGCACATTTTCCTTGTTGATAATCACGATTTTTTTTGCTGTAAAAGGTTATAATTTCTTCAATATAACTAAAGTCATTTTTTAAAGAATCAAATCATCCGATCTAAGCCATTAATTTGGTCAGTAATACATTTTATATGTATAAATAAACATGAGTGGTTCGTGAGTTCATCTCAAAAATAGTTAACGAGCAAGATAACCAATTATGCTAGATGACCGAAAAGATCCCTTAATTTCTCGTAAAATATTGTAACTATGTTACCCTAGATTCAATTAAGACGAATAGTCTAATTATTGAACAATAATGCGTTAATATATATCTAGCTTCTATTATATCAAATTATACATCAACACGCTAAGAATAAATACAACTTTATAGCCTTAAGAGCCTAAGATATAATTTATGTATTTGAATTACAAAAAAACTTAAATACAGGAAATCACTATTACTTTCAACTATTATTTTCATCTCGGGAACACTAAGGCGGACACCGCATTTTACACATAGTCGATATGAGCTACCGCAAATTTTGGTTACCTGAATTTGAATAATCAATAAAAAAATTGTATAAGGTGCACTGGTATCACTAATATCTATAAGATAAAGTCAACGGATGCATAATAAAAAAACATTGTAACAAAACGCGCTAGGTGAAAACGGTTTTGTAGCAAAGAAAAATGTTTGAGCTTCGTACATGTCCTTTGTTCACTAAAACGACCGTTTGTATTCTTTTTACTGCGACTATCATAAAGTAGAAGTCCCTTTTCGAGCTTATGCGGTTAAATTATAAAGATGTATAAATATATGCATTTTTTCTGGGATATAAAATAAAAAATGAGTAAAGACATGTAATGTTGTTTTGTCCAACAGTTTAAATATGTCTAGAGAAATAGTATACGCTATACTAATAAATAAACTATACCTTAGCTCTTCAATTTGTGTATGCAAGGACGATTTGATTATCTAATTTCATATACAGGTTGTTCAGCTGCACAGCACAGTTACACTTTCACGTTAACGATTAGTTAACGTGTATAAGTAAATAACTATTCTAGATCGTATAGCATGGTTTTAACACATTCTAGAATAAAACAAGACAAAAGAATAGGATGAAATAAAATATTGTAAGAAAAAATAAAGACATACTCGACTTGACAACTAGCCCAATTAAGTCGTTATAACAACATCGCTACGAGAAGTATTGTATATGGTCGATAAACTTCTTTCGATCCACCGATATCTATCAATTGTTCAATTTAATAACAGTGCTATATCTTTATTAACTCGCGAAATGCAGGAAATCATTTCATCAGCTGATCATCATCACCTTGATAGTCCACTGCTGCCCATACCCATCCACCATAGATCATCGTACTAATCTTACCTTATCTTACTAAGTGCGCTTTACCAGAAGCACGAGTGTGAGTGGTGCTCCTTTCCCTAAGAAAAGTCGCCTTCAACATTTATCAGGTTGTGGCAAGCTGCAATTTGATCCTCTTGATTGCTTTCAGAGGCTCCAAATTTTATGTTATTTGATATGGCCGAGGCGAATCTAGACCCACTTCTCGTTGTCGCGAGTGTAAATGGAGGTGGGCGTTTCCACGAGCGAGCCATGCATAGGATCACGCCTAAGAGATCGATGGTTTGAGGCCTTCTGAGAGCAGGTGGTTGTAGCGTCAGTCTTTGCAGAGCTTTACGGGAAGGACGGCAGCTGAAGAGCGGACCTTACTCTTCCTTTTGATTTGACGGTTTGAACCATCGTCGGATTTGGGTTAATTAACGCCGCGACCTCTACCATCCGATTCGCTGCGGATGCTGGCGTCGACATAGTTGTCGTTGCCATTATCCAGGGAATGGCTCCAGTCAACCAGGTGTTACAGCGGAGAGGGCGGTTGGCAACGCTCCACGATCAAAACATGCATCGCATCAGTGAGTTTCGGTACAATTTTCGACCAGTTTCTCACTGATCGCCTTGGTATCGAGACAAGCGATCCTTTGGTTCTGATCGACCATCGATACCGGTTGGGTCGCACCTATTCTAATTATCAATCAAGTCGACAAAGAAATCATGAGTCCCGCGATTGTCGAGCCTGAAAAATCCTACGGGCTAGCAGGGGAGATGTGTCGTGGCTGGTTCTGTAACAAGAAACCAGTATTAAAACGTTTGACAGGCCTGAGTATAGTTGTAAAATACATCTTGACCGAGAAACAAGATGAGCTTCGTCGACCGGCGTACACACATTGTGTATAGCAATGATTTGCATAACACAGACGTGCGACAAAGGTTTTATTAGCGCAGGTACTCAAAACATAAGATGGCGCAGCGTGACGATTCGCTTCCGTGAGTATAATGGATACCGCCGCGAGCTCAGGTCACTGCGGCGAACATGTGCGGACAGGCCCGGATGCTGGCGCAATTCGTATCTCATCATCGGCCGGTGTTTGTATCTTAACCACCACTCTGGTCCATTGCGGGTAGGGTGGACAACTTTAATACCCATCTGACGATGAGTATTGATTATTTAAATATACGCATGATTATTACTACTATAATAAATAATATATAAGATGGACACATGTACATATATGAGTGTGTTTGAAACAGTTTTAAACTATGTCACAAATTATTTTATGCTGTTAAAACGTTAGATTTATGAAAGTGATGCGTGCAATAAATCTTCATTTGTTACAGTGAGATTATGGAAGGTACGCTATAAAATGAACCGATAGCAATGGACTACCTCCTCAACGTGTCGCATTTTGTAAAACTGTGATAACTATAAAGATATAACATTTTATAAGGATACTTTTAAGTGATTGATTCTACCTAATTTTTGGAACAGAAAAATATTCCAAAATCAGTCACATGTCACATTCAGCTTGAAGGTTATTTTAGTGTGTATTTCAGGACGTAAAACTCGATGAAATATACAGTATTAGACTGTCAGCCTCAATGAAGTAAAAACATAAACCGTATAAAAGTAATAACATTTTTGGATGAGTATGTAGTCAATCCGAATGTTGTGTTAATATAGCGTAAAAAATATTGTGAGCCTCCACAATTTATTTAATGTAAGTTCAATATAAAATAATAAATTTTATATCTTTCTTACTAAGGCTAAAGATGATTACATATCAAAAGAGTTAGCATGAGTTAAAATGGTTCTTTAAACGATTTTAATATAACATTAAATTATCTTGTCTTATCCTTTGTAATTTAAATATCCTGCTTATGGTATATATATCCTTAGTAAATTTTATTTAAACTCCAAATGAGTTCTTCATCACATTTCCTTTTCTGACCTTTGTATAGGCAGTGTCAAAACGATATAATCGTTTTCCTGGTAGCCTATAATCGAAATCCATTTATGGACGTCCTTGTACGCATGCAAAAGGAAAATGAAGATCTTATATCTACGAGCTAGTTTTTTGAAAGTATTAAAACTAGGTTTAAACAGTTGTATCGGATACTCTTCTGAAATATTAAGTGTTGCTGTATGCTATACTCCCTTTTAACAGGAACTAAACATAATAATACTTTTTGTAAATGTTTACGTTCACGTTAAATCAAAAGTATCTTCTTATTTTAGTGAGAAATATTTTTGTCTTAAGTCTACACTAGCATGTTTTATTTAATAATTATAAGTAAGTTTATCAAATACAAACCGCAGTACAAGTGCAATTAGTCAATTGCCATTCGCATGCTCACCGGCAGTGTGGCGACTCTTTTAATGGACGCCGTATTGGGTTTATTAAAGGAGCCTATGTCCAGCAGTGGACTGATAAAGGCTGTTTATGATGATGATTATCAAATACAATTATTACTTTGATATTTTAAAAAGCTCTACAATGTTTTGCTAAAATACTAAACATGGGCTTTGAGATTTTTGTATAAAAAAGTAGCGTAGTTGATATGAAGAAAATGAATTAAGTGAGTTATTTATTCGACTAGCAAAAATAAAGTCCATTTTATATTATTACATCATCGTGTGTGGTCATGGAGATCTCGAACGTGGACCTCAATTTAAGTAATTCGGATTGTTCAATTCAATTACCGCAAATACTGAACTAGTGTAATAGATATAAAATAGAAAATAATTTATAGAATAAAAGTTAATAATAGCACCTTTTATTTACATATAGTAAGTAAATTAGAATTCGATATAATAATAATAATAATCATTTATTTTCTCACCACATAAATTACACAATAATATTAGAAAATGTACAATATTTTATGCAGCATATGTGAGACTGATGTCTAAACTAAGCAATGCCTGTATTTGAGGCATCAGGTCCCTCCTCCCGGAAAAAAAACATTAGACAGTACGTAATTTAAATGATAAATGTTGATTTTGGAAGTGTTAGTGACTTATAGAGTTGACATAAATTGTAAATACATAATTGTGCCTTACATGAGTGCGTGGATGTGCGCGTTGTGTGTGTGTGTGTGTGTGTGTGTGTGTGTGTGTGTGTGTGTGTGCGTGTGCTGCTGTGTGTGTGTGTGTGTGGTGTGCGTGTGTGTGTGTGTGTGTGTGTGTGTGTGTGTGTGCGTGTGTGTGTGTGTGTGTGTGTGCTGTGCGTGAGTGCATGCATGTGTAATAATATGTATTGTACGTATGGTATTCTTATGATATATTATTATGTGATTATTACTACAGAAACTCTTCAATATAATATAATCTAAGTTGCTAACCATTCTAGTTTTTGGCCTTAAAGTAGTAAGTGGGTACATAATTAACTTTTTGTTAATTTTATTATACATAAATCCTCAATATAACTATAAAATCTGCGAGAAAAATGAGATGTGTTCTTTTGGTAAATACAGACGCGCAAGTTTCGTTTGTTTGCTTGACAAAATTTGGATCATACACTAACTGTTTTGTGTTTTCAACTGACTATGTATTAAGATATATAGCTGCCGTACTGTGAGACATTTGCTATTAGTACAAATCAGTAGTGGAATATCTATAAGGAGAGAGAAGTTATAACCTTTAACAACATACGTTGGGATCGTTCGAGCAGAAGCACAATGACTTATAAGTCACCCAGGTAATGATACAATACGACTACATAAATTATTAGAACAATTTGGCGATCACCAAAATGGTGAATGCGTGCGATTAGGAGACGTATGTCAACAGTGGACTAGCACTAGCTGACGATGACATAAAACCACGTTTGCAGCCTGAGGCACAGGATCATGACGACTTAAGTTTATGCCTATGCTTACAGTGGACTTTAACATACTAAAGATGATAGCAACTGTGACATAAAACCAATTAAAGTAATTATTTCTTTTTATTTACGCGATTATTGTACATACATTATATATATATATACCAATCACTATATATATACCAACCGATCTGCCCATGATCATGGATGCTGCAAAGTCCGAAACGTCGTATAAATATATTTAAAGTAAGCGACATCCGTAAATTAGTGGTTGATAGACCAATTAAGTATTTAACTATATTAAACCGGATAAATATTTAAAATTTTTTGCAGGTTAAAGAGACAAGATGGTAAGACGAGACGAGCAGAATGGTAGTTATATCATATAACATTAAGAATTGACCGTAAGAAAACACAAATCTCACCGACGAGACTGAGATGTTAAATCTTACAGTATTTTTTACTTTCCCATAAGTAATATATTATGTATATATATGCTATTGAGCTATTAGTAATATAATAATTATGATCTACTTTAACATATTATTTACACTGTAGAATATTATTTTAACTCATAAAAACACTTTCGCATTGTTCTATCGGTCATCATTTTCCTATTGTATTAGCACTATGAACCGTCTCTGTATTGATATTGCTGAATATAATGCTCAAAAGGTGTAATGCTTCAAACGACCGGAAGGAAATTTATAGAAGTAAATTTATTTCGATACCGTAAAAGTAAATATTTATAGTTACCATATAAGGTGATCTTTTTATGGACACCAACTGATAAGCTCCACTGCGGTGTCTGTACCGCAACTTAAATTAATAACAGTACGTATCAATGAATAAATTAGCTGTGTATATTATTATAAAATGTGTCACTGTTACCTTCTGACATTGTTCATTTTGCTTCCGTTTTTAACTCAGAAAAATATAGACTATATAACGATACACTGGTTGCCGTAATAAATCAATAATATATAACATATACTCATACAAGGTATATAATATATATAATCATTATATATATTTATATACTTAATTAATAAAATATAGTCTTACAACTTAAAAATGAGGTACATGCATATTTACTTTGTCTATTTTTAATTGGGGCTAATTTCATTTGAGACCTGACTTTCGTTAATTGAGTTTCATGTAACAATATTAGCATTGTCGTTCGTCAACCGTCAATCGTAACTTTTTGCTCTGTTTTGTCAATCGAAATCGAGCAAACGTTGAACGTTGCTCGTTTCGACAAACAATGATTATAATTTCAACGCTATTCTGTATTATAACCTTCTATCATGGATATAAAATATTGAGTTGTACGTACGTTACGTAGCCAGTCAGCCGAGCGTTTATCAAGCATGGCGTACAAATGAGAGCCTATGTCCAGCAGTGGACTGACTCAGGCTGATGATATATGATGTTGTTGCGCTGTCGACCGGCCCACTGGCATTTGTTACTACTACGGTGGGCTATATCGTTGACCTGGTTCTTTTACAGATCACATAAGCTATTTCTCAGCGGGTCGTTCAGAGATACTTCGAATATAGCCATCCACTTAACTGTAAGTGTCAAAGTCTTGGCACACGTAGGATTAGGCACTTTGGGAATCCTTTATCGATATAATATAAATAAAATTAGAATGTAGCAAAAATTTTTTAAGTGAGATTGTGTTTAAAACAGCATGATTTAAGAATAAACTTTTTTGTTGTTGGCAACTATATATAAAAATTATATAGATTATTTGACTTTTGGAAACAAAAACAGAAATAGAGATTATTGTTATATAAGTCTTTATATGTTATTAATAACTACAATAAAATAAGTGATAAAATTATTGTTTTACAAGAAAATTTAAGTCAACGTAAGACTAATCATGTATATAAGTATCAAAGAATATTCATTCAAAATGTACACACCACATATTTACTACTAGTTGTGCGACTATCCGTCGCGTGGAATAATAATAAAAAAATAATTTATTTACTTTTGTTTTGACATTTTATTTTAATTATCATTTAAAACAGCCTTTGTGACATTTGATTCGTTGGTGGAAAAAGTAGTAGGAGGCAACCGACGTGCGCACTTTGATTGGAAGTTTCGTTAGCCAATTTTATTGGACCAACTGCTCAGTGACGCGATCAGTAATCTATTCCTAGGACAAAAGCGAGAATGCGGTGCGAAGGACAATGTGTAATCCGGCTCCGATAACTTGTTATGAAGCCGGATTGGAAATGCATAGGAAGGATAAATACCTCGTATGATATGGCAGCTGCAGGTGTGCTCATGATGCGTCGAGTTCGCGGTAAATTAAAACTATTAGAACGGATATTATTATTAATAAGTTATATTAAATAAGCAAGCACTTAAAAGGTTGTGTAACATTATAAAAGCTGTGTTAATATTTTTTCTGCAATCCATTACCATTAACACGCACGTCAAAATCAACCATAAAAATAGTGTACATTAAAGTAACAAAACATATTACTAACTAACACTAACTTTTAAAATATTTGCGTTCAAGAGCAATAAAGACAAGGACCATTGCTTTAAACACAATCCATTCATTGTTTATAAACCCACGCTAATTTAGAGACAAAATAAAAAACCGTTTTCAAATAGATTTAAGGCTTCTTTTAATCACCACACAAAATAACTTATTTATTTATCCTAGACCTTAAAATAGTGAAAGTATAACTACAGGAACTACCCGACTAATAGACTTGCTATATAACTAAATCCTAGTTTAATATATTTAACGTGTCAAAAATGTATCAAATTTTCTGATGGCTATATTATAATAATTTAATAATATGTCTAATTAAAAGAACTTTAAGGATTTTATAGCAAATAAGTATCAAGAGATTTTATTATAAGTTCTACAGTTCTATAATTGCACAATGACTTTTCCTAAACTTTTATTGTTTTGTTTAATTTAAAGGTCTACAAATGTCAACTTTCTGAGAGTTCATAACTTACTCCATCAACGCAGCCAGATATCTGTCAAAATCTTCCTAGTTGCCTTATCAAAATAAAATAAATTGTAAGTTGAAATCAAATAATAAATGAATTTATAAAATACTTACACCAAAAATAGCCTCTTCCTTTGTTTCAATACACTAGAAAGCCGTTATCTCTTAATATTTATAGAAATATCATAAACATTTAAATAAGCAAGTCTTTACTAATATTAGTTTTCAGTATTTTTGATATGATAACATCTTAAAATTAAGTACAGCAATTATATGCATTTGAAATTTATAAAACATTACTTCAGAAAAAGTAATGTTTCTAAAAAATAAAGATGAATTATTGTTCTACGAAGATGAGTCCATGACAGTCCATTAACCATACTATAATGGTTTGAAAATATATTTTGAAAAATAGTATTTTGCCACAAAAATATATGATTTATAGTTTCTATTATTTTGAATTAAGCAGCTTTTACACACCTTAAATTTATCTGTCATCACCGATATAACTTTTGTCCTATGCAGAGTGTGTGTGTTAAAAGTAAGGCCCAGCTAAACGACATGAGAAGAGACCAACCAATGGTTTATGGTGGGTTAACGTCGCTCTATTTTTATATCCATATATATAAAATATATGTATATGTGTATAAAAGAATGTAGGAAGTAACAACAAAGACAACTTCACAAAACGTAAAACGAATATTTTTCGCAGGACTTTATCTGTTTTGCGACTAAATAATGGGCGACGGTTTGTACGACAATTTGAAACAACTGCTTGGGTAAATAAATCTTTCTATTGTAGTCGTTGAATTGGACGATCTTCGCATGCTATTCTGAAACAATCTTTTTATAAATTTCAAATGTTAATAATAATTCACCGACATTCAACCATACAAAATAACAAAATCCGACTGCCTAATAGATTATTTATCACCTAAATACTTGGAATACAATACTTAAAATAAAAACAAGTACAAGTAATTTAAGGACAAACACGACAAATCGAGCAGTTCAAACAATAGTCCTAACAGAATTTCCATATTTGCCACGTGGACGGACCGTCACCTGGACCTACTAATTCTGCTAGTGCCACAGCTCTATCGGCATTGGGCAGAGTTCATCAACCAGTATGGTAGAGATTCTCTCTCTGAAAAGTCTTTACGCTGTCTGATAGATGTTAAACTTTTCCTATTTGTATTCTTCCAAGACCTTAACAATGGTGAGTTATGACTCGGAAATATCGAATCATTCAAATGTACATGTAATTTTCCTAACACATAACGTCAATAAAATTATATTGCTACTCCATTTTAAGACACCGTTTTAATACGACAATTATTTGTCGAGTCAGGGTAAAAAGTAAAATTAATAAAAATTAATTTAAGATTTAAGACTACTAAGCCTTTTGTATTAAATATCACAATTGATAAATATTTCAAATATCAGGAATTTGTAATTTTATATTTTGTCGTTCGTAATCATTATCATCATTATAAACAGCCCTTAGCGGTCCACTGCTGGGCATAGGCCTGTTAATAATGACATAGAACGTAATCTTGATAGAGTCTATTAAAAATTGCTCATTGTCACGATGATCAGGCGGATTGGCGTTGATAATCACTCCACTGCAACAGATCCACCGTTGGAATGGGCGTTGGGTCGTTACCTCGCCAGAATTTGTCGTTAGGTAGTTGTCGTCGTCGTTTCAGCCGTCAAAAGCCCACTGCGCAGGCCTCCCCATAAGTCCAAAGGTTACGATCCTGTGCCACCTGCCATCCATCGCCTCCTGCACATTTGCTCTGGTGGGGTCGTCCGGCACTGCGATAGGCCAGTACGAGGCTGCCACTCGAGAACCTTTCTTCCCCAACGGTTATCGAGTTCTCCGAGCTAAGTGGCCGGCCCATTGCCACTTCAGCTTGCTATTTGCGCGGCTATGTCGGTTACCATTGTTCTTCTGCGGATGGCTGCGTTACGCACTTTATCACGCAGAGAAATACCGAGCATAAGCCCGCTCCCTACTCGCTGGTGACTTGGAGCTTCCTCATACGGCCGGCAGTGAAGGGACTCATGTCTCATGCCATAGGTCATCACTGGCAACCATTGGTCAAAGACCTTAGTCTTTAGGCATTGAGGAATATTGGACGAGAGGATATGTCGTAGCTTCCGAACGCTGCCCATCCGAGCTGGATTCGTCGATGGACCTCGGCATCGAAGTTGGACTTACCTAATCGGACTCTTGTCCCAGGTAAATGTATTCGTCAACAACTTGAGCTGAGCCTCCCAACAACCACCGGCATAGGCATGACATGACTGTTAGAACATAACTTTCGTCTTGTCCATGTTCATCCTAAGGCCCACGTGTTGAGAGACACCTGTTGAGGTCATTGAGCATAGCATTTAGGTCCTCAGCGACTCCGCCATGATGACTATATCGTCGGCAAATCTAAGGCGGGTAATACACTCGCCGTTGATGCTTATGCCTCGTCCTTTCCAATTCTATAAGTTTGAAGCGTCTTCCAATGCAGCGGTGAAGAGTTTCGAGGATATAACATCACCCTGTCTTACACCTCTCTGCAATTGGATAGGCTTCGTGCTACTGGATTGTACTCGGACGAACATCGTAACTTGCTGTACAAACACCTCAGAACCTCGAATATACCGACTGTCAATTTGGCAACGCTGAAGGGCCTGCAGCACGGCCCAAATTTCGACAGAATCAAAGCTTTCTCATGGTCCCAAACGCAAGCATAAAGAGCGATTATCTCCTCGGTCTTCGTATAATCTGCCGCAGCTAAATATGTGTCTATGGTACTAAAAGCCTTTCGAAATCCACTTGTTCGGTGGCTGGAAGTCATCTAGTCTGGAAGCGAGACGATTCAAGATGACTCTCGAGAACAGGACATAAACGCGGCTCAGAAGGAAATCGGTCTGTAGTTCTTCAGAGGCTTTATCACCTTTCTTGAAGAACAGCACCGCAAACTTCTGCTCCACGCTTCGCTAATACTATCCTGTAGGACGAAATTAAAGAGCCTCTGAAGGACTACAAGTATCGGTTCTCCACCCGCTTTCAGAAGCCTGCTGTAATTCCGTCCTCACCGAGGTGCTTTGCCGTTCTTAAGTTTTCAGAGCCATTCGTATCTCGCTCAGACTGACTTCGGGATATTTTCGGAGTTGTGCCGGGTATGCGCTTTGCCCTTGGGTCGTCACTCGCTTCGTAAGCGGTTCCGACGACGATGTGTACAGCTGTCCATGGAATCTCTCGATCTCACTCAAACTTCTGGTCTACCGGAATGGCGGCCCACTATCGGTCTTCAACTTAGTTAGCTGGCTTGCCCAACAGACAGATCTCTGGCGAAGACTTTAGAACCTTGGTTCCGTTATCGCCTCTTTAATGACAGTATTAAAGATGCGCAAGAATCATACCAGCATACGCTTGGAGATCTGTCTATTTAGCTGCCTGTAGCCTAACATGTCAGAAAGACTGTAGCCGCATCTTCCGTCTTGTTTCCATAAGGTTCAGGTGCGATCAGAGGTTTTGGGTTCTAGGGCTTGCGGTGCGCCTTGCTGGGAACCTGAGTACCTACAGTACGGACAGTTTCACGAGCTTAGCGTTAATTTCGTCCACAGTGCTGCAAGTGTCTGGGCATTTGGAAGCGATTATTAAGCTCGAGCTGAAAGTTTTCGGCATTTAGGATATGGGCTCGAGACGGACGTAGCGTGGACTTTATCAGACGGACCTTTCCAGCCTGATGTTAAGATTTAATGTGCCTCTTACAAGTCGGTGATCACTGCCGGTTTTAACCTAGCTGATCACAGAAACATCTAATATTTGGCGTTTGGTCGTCATAATAAAGTCAATCTCGTTTTTGACGGAACCATCAGGGGCTGATCCAGGTCCACTTCCTGTGGGGGCTGCTTTTTAAAGAAAGAATTCATCATAAAGTCCTTCTTTCTCCATGAAGTCAGCCAGCTGTTGCCCCTTGCCGGTTCCGTTGCCTACTCCAAAATTGCCCTGCAGCTCATCGTCTTTCCTTTTGCCTAATTTTGCGTTAAAGTCCCCATCAGCACCATATATTGAGTTTTAGAGAATGTATGGCTCGTGAGATGTCCTCATACATTGCCTCCACCTCATCATCAGGTGTGTCGATGTTGGTGCATATACCTGTATGACCTTCAGCGAATACCGTTTCGATATTCTGATATAAGGTAAAGCAACCCTTGACGACACACTTTCGATTTTAACAATGTTGCTAATAGAGACTTGCGGACGATAAATCCGACACCTCCTTGGGACAGTTGGTCGCCCTCGCGGTGATAAAACAAGTTGCCGGTTAGGATTATTGTATCTCCCCTGTCTTCGGACTGGATAACCCTATTATATCCATCGCAACGTTACCTCCTCTTCCAGCTCCGTTATTCTCCGTCGGTCCTCAATGTCCGCGTGTTGTATGTGCACAGGTCCAGTCGTCGTTGTTGGTAGCGAATCCCCGGATTCTTAGCCCCTGCCTGCCGTTACCATGACCGCCTACCGTAGCCAGGAATAGCAGAGCTGCCGGGGACGGGCCTATCACTGACACACTTCATTGGGGTTTGCCATAGGTTGCCACGCCTGGCAAAGCGGGTTGGCAACCGCAGTCATTCAGATCCGCGCCTTCAACGCTGCCTGCCCATTGATGGTCTCCGGGACTTTAGAATCTGAAAGCGGAGATGGTTATCCGCCACTGTCGGTCGCCACTGAATATATGTGCGTGGTAGCTTTCCTAGTCGCCTCTTACGACACCCAAGGAGGAGATGGGAGGCTGAATTTATGCCCAACCCCACAGCCGAGTAGGCCGAGGTTAGGTAGTTATTATTTCTCAAAAGCGTGATACAGAAAACACAGTTAAACTGTTTTCTAAAAAGATAGCTAAATTACAGATGGTTATTATTTACGATGCATATAAAGTTCGTCCATGCCATTCAAACATCAAAACCAGATTGAGTGTAGTAAACACTCAATCAATTTCAGATTCCTAAAGATATATATATAGATGTTCTGATTCAAAACATCAAACATTGCATTGAATCACAGATGCTAAGCGGTTATTGGCTACGTCTGATTAAGCTAATAACCCCTGAAAAAAATTAAAAGATAGTACTTGTTTAAATTTTTTGCAACGAGGTTTGATGTAAAGAAAGTCGAAAATTGAATATAATTGTTGTATTGATATTTTTATTATCGATATTTTAAAATATAATTCAAATATTTTATGCATAACGCTTTTTTAGTATTATTTACCAATCAGAATTGCGGCCTTTTTCATGTAAATAATATTAATTTTCTCGTAAAAATGCCCTGAAGCTTTTACAATATTGGAAATATAGAATCTTATTTTAAGACATAATATAAGACACTTTAGTAATAATTAATCACGAAATTGTTAATACGTTGTCAATATTACGTTTCCGACTTTTAGAACCAGTAGCAGATGGGCGATTTGGTACGATTTAAAAATCTTACGATATTAAAAGCCTGAAATGGAAGTTTCATTGAATGCCTGTCGGAACAAATAGAAAAAGCGAATATAATTATATAACTTACGATAGAGATAATTCAATGTAGTTAACATTCAATTTCATGATAAAATTTTGCTAATATATCTTTTATTATTTAGTCCATCCGAAGTAAAGTTGCTATTCTGGATGAAAGGTTAGTGTATTTTTATTCATATAACCCACTATCTACTTCGATCTATTTTTTAAGTTTAACGACCACCCCTATAAAACGGGTAAGTATCTTATAAATAGAAATATTCGTTTAAATTACATGGCGTAAGGCTGAAAATATATTCTTCAGGCGGCTGAACTCAAAAGAATCGGTATTAGTGCCAACTAGTTCCGGACCTATCAGGTCCTTTATCAGGACGTAGGATAACTTCACGGTTGCTGCATCTCGCACTGGAAACCGTAGGCACCAATACCGATTTTACGTGAGGTTAAATGGTTTCGTAGAATATAATTTGAGTGCAAGTCAAACTTTCGTGGAAAGTTTCAATTGTTATTGTAAATAAAACTATATAACACAATGTATTAAATATAATTGTAAAAGGTTAAACTAGTGATGTGAGTCGCTTTGCTCAGAGTCAGACTCGATTCCTGCTTTTGGACTCCACTCGAATCCAATTTATTTTTGATTCAGATAGCCGGACTCGATTTCGTACTCGAGTCAGGAAGAATCGATTTATCTCGATTCTTCCATGGGTCAACTGACGATTCTAGTATTCGAGTTTGGTAAACTCGTTTTACTCGCAAACGGTTTACCTAAGCAATGAAGTGGCGCGCCCTAATAATATAAACAAGTTTAAACCTGTAACTTTTTGTTTTGATTTTTTGTTTGTGTCAGTTAGCAGTTATTGAAGTATTGAGTACTTAGTTCTGGGTGAATTTATTTAATTGTTTATTAATACTGGAGGTAAGTATTTGTGTAACCATTATAAAAATTGGCGCCGAAAAAACCATGGGTGTATGGAAGTGTTTTGAGAAAGTGGACGGATAAAATAAGTTAACTCCTTTTAATTTCTCCTTTTTGTTCTAAAATCGGACTTTAGTTCGGACTAAAATTTCTAGACTCAATTCTGGGCTCGAATTTCAAGACTCGAGTCTGGCCGGACTCGATATCCGGACTCAGGTCCAGCGAGGACTCGAGTCTTGAAATAAACCGAGTACTGGGCTCGAATCAGGAATCAGTCATGATTGAATACCTTATAAACTGACTCAGGTCGACTCAGTTTACCATCGACTCGGCCATCCCTAGATTAACCCATTTTCCCGTAATTGCAAAGCATCCATTTATGGTGCTCTTCCTTAAATGACATGATGATAGACATATACCATCTCGGACTTTTGTTCTTGTTGACTTTTACCAACTCAATATTTAGATTTATCTTTAGGATTCAGTCAACGTTTGCTATGTAAGCACAAAAAAATGAAAATTCTGACAATTTATAACGTCATATAAGAAACCTTTAGAGTTTTGTCTACAGTATTATGCATTCATTATACACGTAAATTTCCTATAAATCAATATTTAAATAAAAAAAAAGCTTCAAAATCCGTCACGCAGTGTAAAATATTCAAGCATACATAGGGACGGTCAGGCAGAAAAGGGACTTTGTTTTGTACTGTGTAGCGATGATGATAGATATAACTTTGAAGGTATAAGACATTAAAATTATATTTTATCATGCATTTAAAGGTTAAAGGGTTTGTTTTAAAGTATATGCGTTTATAATTATTATAACATTTTTAATAAAAAATAGTATAAACACAAAATATTTGTTTTTGATTACAGCAAATTAACTAACTGACTAACAGACATTCAGAAAAATAAATGGGTCTCTTTTCAAGTACATTTGTTCATGATGTGTATGAATTTACTTAACGTGTCGTGAAAGACGGAATTCAAATGACGCATGTTGAATAACAATTCGTGCTTAAGACGTCTTGAAGACTTATTTATTAATAAATTGTGTGGATCTTAATTTATTTAATTCACAAATAACGTGAAATCAGTTATTGAACTAATAGATATATTTTGAAGAATTAAATTATTAAAACCTAAAAATTTAACTAAATTAACAACTAAATCACAAAATTAGATATGATAGAAATATTAAGTTTTAATTCATTTAATGCATCCAATAAATGCTTTTAATCTGTAACTATTAAAACGTTTCTTATTTATAAATAAAATAAAATCAATGAAAGTAATTCCATGCTCAGATGCAAATGAGTTTTTGCAAACATGTTTTGACATTATTAAACTAGATTTATAGTTTTGCATATTGAAATATTTAATTTATAATCATCAATCATCAACAATGAAAAGTACTAAGTATTTTACAAATAAATATAACAAAACGTCCAAAGTATAATAGGAGAAGTCAATAAATGACAAGTTTATTTCTTTGATTTCAATTCGGGAAGTCTTGAATAGAAGCCATGCCAAGACTTCGACAGTAACATTTCATTTTCAAAAGACCTTTTAGAAAGTATCAATATACAAAGTCTGTTTACAATTGTATATTGCTTATGAATGACTTAATATCATAAATACATAAGTTATAAATGTAGTATATTTTCTTACTGTAGATAAAGGGGACATAAAGTTTGCAACAAAATTCTAAGACCATTAACCATTGTTTTTGCTAAGTTCCCTTATGAAAGGGTTTCTTTTGCAGGGCACTATTTGAGGCTATACCATCGCAGTGACTATATTTACCGCAAAGAAATTATGAACACTATGCCCCGGTTTGAGGGGACTGTAGCCAACGTATTTAATTGTAAACAGACGTTTTCTTTTCATTGGTGGGCAGATTGTGGAATTTTGCACTGAATCTTTATAGACAGGGCATAAGCTTACCATCAGGTGAACGACCGACTTTCTTGTTGTTCCATATTTTGGCTAGGGAAATAATGGTGACAGATTTGTTGTTCATCGTCGTTCATCACGATTACCATGGTTGAATATTTTCAAAGGGAAGTCAATCCGTTTATTGGACCCTATAAAAATTCAGAACCAAAAAATGTGAAGGATTAAAACGACCATAACTTTCCCTGTTGTTGAAAATTATTTTGAAAAGATAAAAGGCCCATCAGGCCTATAATTGATAGCCATCGATACTAAACCTTTAGGAGCCTATACCAACCGATAATCTTCTATTTTTGAGAATTTTTCCGAGTTATAGGAATTTAAAAAACATCCTCACTTTAGTCTTTCTTTACCTCCAAACGGGTAACCTACTTTGAAAGATGAATTAGGAGTTCAGTATATTTTAAGGATCTATTTCTTTTAAGTCTCTTGATTCTCTAATGACTTGTGATATTTTTAAATTGTTGCTTTTGGAAGATTGGAACCAACAATTTTAGTTTTGAAACAACACTGGATGTACTCCTCAGACCGTAGTAATAATATGTGAACTGATAAAATTTTAAAAATATTCTTACTTTTGAAATATTTCTGTTAGTGTCAAAGTATCACCAACTACGTTGGCAAAAAACCATAAACGGCTTGGGTGATCGCTTGAAATGACATAAATAATAACTCAGAGTTTAAATTATAAAACTTGAAATATTCAAATTAAAATTTTATCGGTAAAGGAACAGCCTGTAGCGTGGGCGTGTGCCTTTGAAAACGGAGGTCGTGGGTTCGAATCCTCAGGGGACGCAACAATTTTTCATTGTTGTTTCCTGGTTGTTAGGGCAGTTTGGGCCGATCACCAATTGTCTGAATAAGATGATCCATGCGTCGGATGGGCATGTAAAGTCGGTCCACCCACCAACCCGCATTGGACCAGCGTGGTGGGATACGGTCAAACCCTAATGGATAGGGGTGTATTAGACTATGTCCAGCGGTGGACTAAAACAGGCTGATGATGTAAGATTTATTAACTACAATTATTTATACTGCAAATTTTGTAGCAAATATTTAGAACACCATTTAGTAATCTTAATTGATTTTAAATACGTAAATATTTATAGTACAAGAGCAATTCGGCTGGTCCAACATTTTATAGCTACAATTTTGTTATTGTTTTGCTGTAAAACGTAGTCCCCATCATCTGGAACGGTAATTACATCCTCCCATGTGACATTGACTCAACTGAAGGACGGGCGAAGCCCGATTTAGCTTCAAGCTATGTGCCCTTCATTGTTGTTGTTTTGAACCTGAAAACCGTTAGTACTCAATAAATTATTCTCTGGGTTTAAGCTATTGTCATTTATCTTAATGTTCTTATGTATAATATTTAAAATTTTTGTTTGTAATCTAATTATATTTATTTTAGCTGTTATGCGCGACTCGTTCAGTGGTAATATAAAAATATTCTCGTAGTTTTGTTTTATAAGTAATGTAAATAACTTACCGTCGCGTGGGACTTTGTCTGGTGGTAATTCATAAAATAATTATAATTTTTTTCTATAAAAGAGCCTAAGTTACTTTAAGTTATATAACTATATTCAGTGAGACCTGTCAAAAGGAAATAGTTATTGGCGATTACGAAAAACCTAAACAAGCGCAAAATTATATAATGTTTGAGGTTGGGCATATTTTAGCCGACATTTTAAAGAAATAGCTGCTTAACTCGGGTAGTGGGAGAACTAAGAAGAACAAAAGCCAAACCTGTGATGAATGGGTCAACGTAGAGGAGACTACTCCTAATAAGCTGGTTAAGCCAGCTTTGGATGCATCTAAGATGTTGCGGTGGACGGGTATAAAAGCAGCAGCGCGCTGCCATCACTGCAGCCAAAAAGTAACAGGAGGGAAGGTTGACATTCGTAGGCGCTTTTCGTATCCTTCGCGACTGAAGCCACGTTGATTATGGTGAAGAGCCCGTCGGAGGAGGAACATTCGGCATAGTGTCCTCGATCTCTCCTCCTTCTGCGGGCAAAAGGTCTGGCGGCGGATCCTAAGATCGAGACCACCGCTAGGGAGTTGGGAGTCTTGTCCTATTGAGCCCAGATCTTGTGCTATAGTCCCTGGGAAATTCAGGAAAGTCTCTTATCTTATGTATAGGTGACAGACGGTGATGACAAGCCTAGAGATATAATAGGCTATGGTCAGGGTGCTAGGTTGGCCTAAGCTGGTAGGTCCACACAAGATTGGAAGCGTTCCTTATCTCAATAGGTATTTGAACCGATTTTCAGCAGTCAATTCTGGGAAAACTTCCGCTTCTTTATCATATATCTGTAAAATGTTCTATAATTGAAGATTACATAAACCACAAGATTCAAAATAAATGTGGACAAAGTATTCATAGACTGTCACTAAATGAATTATATCTCTGATTATAAAAATGATTACAAAATGTTTTGACAAAGAGTTTTTTTTTAGTAAAAAATATTTTGTTTAAATCGCATTTAAATAAATTATTATGGATCGTGATTACACGAGTTTCTTAATGTGTTCTTCATTAAAGTTACATTAAGATTGTGCAGCTTTATAAAAAATATAAGCCCATGCTGGGATGCCAAACGTGAACGTGCGGCTTTGAATAACGTCGCTAAGGAAGAACACTTTAATTTTAAACCCATCTGTTGAAAATATGTTAAACGTATAACCACCGTAAATATATTGTTCCAAAATTAAGGTTACCCAAAAACGTGACGTAAAGAAAGTATCAAACACCGACTTTGTCTGCGGAAAGGGTTTGTGAAATACTAATAATATAAATAGGTAAAAATACACAATAGGAGTTTAAAATTTAGTGGTAATGGTTTTAAATTTAGGTATAGGACTTAAAGTTCCATCGTTTTAAAAGGGGCCCCTTTTCCCAACAAACGGAAATTTTTTTCCCTTTAAATTATTCCCATTTCCCTTTCCTTTTTAAAAATTTTGAACTTTTTTAATAATTATTTCTTTTTTTTTCAGGAACCAAATTTTATATTTTTTTTCCCTCCAAAAATTGGTTTAGGGTATTTTAATATTTTTGGATAATCACCCAAGGGCGAAAAATTTTTTTCAGAACTTTTCCAACCTAATAAACTTGCTATTGTTCTTAAGTCACACAATTTAAATTTAAGGTTTCATTATTTGTTAAAGTTGAATTCCAAATGATATCTAAAACAAAAATATACAAAAGTGAAAAAATGGCCTTTACAAAAGCTGCATGTTTTTAAACCAAAATTGTTTGTCGACATTACAAAATAAACAGTGGCGGCAAACGCATTTGACAGCCAAATAAAACTGGCTATGATGTCATGTTATTATCCCACAAGAAAATTAATGTGTAATTTGGCTGAATTACGAATAACTTAAATTTTGTTTTAGTTTATTTAAAATTATTTATACTAAATATGGATGGAATGATTGTTGTTGTTTTAGTTTATTGCATTAATTGCTGTTTGATGTCGACTAACTGAGTTAAGTTCAATCAAAAACTTATATTAAGTGGAATCATTGCCTTTGACAGGTGGTAAAAGTTTTCTTCATTTTTGGGGTTGTAAAAAGATTGATTTAACCCAAATAATCCTCTGAGTTTCATCTTTTCAAGGAAGAACTTTGGGTACCCCTCCACTTGGCGCCTTTACTTTTTCCGTGTCGTTGCTATGGGTTGAAATTTTCCCGAATAGGTTTTCGCCGGGGTGGGAAAGAATTTTGGGGCCTTTTTGCCGTGGGAAAGAAGGAACCGTCCTGTGAGGCGCTTGAAGGGCTGAAAAGACTGTTTTGATTGGGGACAGAACCATGGCGGCAGGATGTTGCCCATCTCTTTTGGTTTTAGTTCGTTCGACCTGACCCGTCTTTGACCCCAAATAAGGGGTGTCGGCATTTTTGGGGTAAATAAAAGGGCTGCCAGCTCATTATTCGAAGATTTGTCAAAACGAGAATAATAAACGTCCAAATTTTTTCATTTTAAACTGTTTTATAAATGATAATGTTTTAATATTAATACCATTCCGGTTTGTTGACAAAAATTATATAATTATAACGTTAATAATATAATTTGGTTTTGAAACGATATAAAAAAATAATTAAAAAAAGCCCTTTGGTACGGTGCATTTTTCTAAAAAATAAACGAAACCATTCCAATATAAAAAAAGTTATTTTTTCTTGTTCTGTTTAAAATTGTTGGGAAAATAATAAATTTGTAACCCGGGACTTAAACCTTAAACCACTCTGTACTAGGAATAACGGAACCTTTTAATGGTTCTTTAACAAATACTTCCCAAAATATTTCTATTTAAATGTTATTAAAAAAAAGTAAATTTTACTATTATATTTGCTTTAGTTCTGTTTCATTGTCATTCTATTTTATATAACCTTATGTATTGTTGTCGATTGATAAGCTCAAAAAGATAATGAGAAAATAGTTTCACATTCAATAATTTTACCATAAATTATTAAAAAAATCAGAACACAAAGTTATTTTCCAAAACCGAAGACTACAATTTCAGTCCGTCTTACGTTTATTTAAATTTAATATTTGAATAAAATGAATTTGGGAGGAATATATTATTTAACTTAAAACTATTCTATTTTAACTGTATTAGATTTAAGAAATATAAATTAATTTAATAATTGAATCAATTTAATTTATTTTTATCTTCGATAGTCCTGAGATTTTCGTTGTCCATAATAAGAGTTTCAAAAGTTTTTTGTTTATTTTTATTATATTTTTATTAAAAGTTAAAACTTTGGAAGCCTTTTAATTTTTGATTTAACACTTTGCAAAAGAAATAATTTCAGAAGTTAGTATCGAAAAAAAAATTTGCCAACTTTTTTTTTTAAAAAGATCCCAAAGAGTTCCGAACTCAATTTGGGAGTGTGTCTTTTTATAATGTTGTCGCGCTCGTGAGAGTGATAACAATTTTGGTTATCAATTATTGATTAAACCAAAACGATGGAAAGGGTCTATAAAACTCATTCCGAAGAGATACTCAGAAGCAAAATATGGCAACAGAAAACTTGAAGATTTAACCCTTAAACGAAAAGCATCGATAAATTGATTCAAATTTCCCGACACAAAAAACTTAAATAATTTGATTGCATCAAAACAAAAATTAAGGCCACTTCAAGATCATAACCGTACGCAGGTGTAACTTTTATTTAAATGCAACCGGGAATTTACCTTTTAAAGGAGGGACAGAGGAGGAAACATCGCGAATTTAAAAGCGTGTAATTAAAAAAAAGGAGAGTTATAAAATTCCACAAAAGTATTACCCAGAAATAAATAAAAATTATTAAATTGAATTTTTCTTAATAGATGTCGAAACCATGTTATCAAATATAAGAGGTTAAAGTGTTCACTTCCCGACCGACCGTAGCAAAAACAACTTATTTTTGCCCGAAATAAACTTAGGTGTTTAAATGTTTGGAAATTATTTAAACAAGGATAAAAGGACAGGTCATTCCTTGGAAATAGCAGACTTAAAAATAGGCATATTCAGATGGGTATTCTTAAGCTTGCTTTGACTGGAAAAAATTTAATGTATCTGAAAAAGAATATAAAAATTATTCTCCAGAAAATTATGTATTTTTTTCCCAACAATACGCGGAGTTGGCCAATTGTCTTCAAATAACTAAAACCAAATTAACAATCAAGAATTGGCATCTATACAGACTGTAATTGAACCTTTAATTTAAGTCTGTAAATTCCTACCGTTTTTCACGAACGACTTAATTCAATAATCATCTTATTAAAACCTGTTATTGCCCTCAACGACTTATAAAATCTGTTATGTAAATTTTTTTTGATTTTAAACGGAATAAAATAAAAACTTTTATTTGCCGCAGAACAATTTAAAATTATTATGTTAACGTATTATAACCTTTATCTTTTGTAAATTGTTTTCAAAGTAAACTCTAGTAAATTTTTTCAGGAAAACTTTTTTTGTTAATATCTCGAAACTACACTTTCACATAGAATTTTTTTACAACGACATAATAAAAATTTGACCTAAGGATCATACCTTCTCAAAATTATTAATAAAAATTATTGTTTTTAACCTAGGGATGCTAACATGAAGTTTGTTTTTTTATATAAAGACATTTTGAAAGAACCGATTTTGTTAAGAATGGGAGAAATTTGGAATACCTTTTATTTTTAAATTTTTTTTACCAAAGGGAAATTTAAACAAAAAATTATGACGAATACAAAACAGTATATAACCATTTTGGGCAGTAGAAAGTTGGCCCCACAAAAACCACCCTCCCAATTTTCTTTTGTCATCTTTTTTAATCAAAAAGTTTGATTTCTTTTATGCGCATTGATCAAATTTTCCAATTTTTAAAAAGACATCCACCAAATGGCTTTGAAGGCCTTAAGGCCCGGGTTTGCCTGGAAGGGGAAGCCCAAGAGAGCTGATTGGGTGTGCACGACCTTTTCGCTTCCCGTGTAGTGGCAGGATGGAAACGGGTCCAACTCTTGTTTTAAAACCTGTTCTATTATTGTCAATTTTAAAAATAAATGTTTTTTAAATTAAATTATTTTTAGCCTTAATACTTTAGAAGTTTGGACGGTGTTCAATTAAATTTACATACCTATCGTTTCGAGCATAAACTGGAAATTTTATTTTAAGACAGCACGAATTGCGATGCAATAGTGCTATTGTTTTTGTTTCAATGTAAAAAAACATACCAACCCAAATATATTGCCCATCTAAAGAGGATCAATATATCTGTTCAGCGTTAATTTGGTGAATATATTCGATTTAAAATGCATGGATGTAGTCCAGCGGATGGGAAAGATGCTGGATTCCGGTTTAAAATAATTTAAACTAATTTACTTTTCCTTTAATTTTTCCTATGAAATATTAATAGATAAATGAAAAAAGAGGGGAAAAATTAATAAATGGTTTTTCAGGGTGTTTTGTAATTTAATCAAGGCCAGTTAATACCCAATAATATTTACCAATGGATGAAGGATTTCATTTTTTATTTATTTTATTTAATTTGAAATAGATAAAAATAAAAATTTTTTAGAAGAAATATAACTTTAAAAAATTTTAAAGATTCGGAATTTTGAGATCTTGAATAACCCAAAACTCACTTTATTTTCCAACTTTTGGAGTAATGAAATATTTGAAAACGGAAGAAATGATAATTAGTGGTAAGGTTTAACGACGTTTCAAATTTTTATTTATAAAAAACTTCTGGAAAAGGGCGATTACGCCCGTTTATGTATTTACAAAATATACGGTTGAAAGAAAATACGACCGACTTCTTCATATCAGCCGTAATAGACCATCCGAATCC